>CAJNOP010000016.1:990168-1092593 GCA_905250075.1 Rotaria sp. Silwood1
TGAAGATATTCTACTAATGAACAAGTTTTTGTCATCGAGTTCGTTACGTCTTTATATTTTCAGATATTATCCTTAGATTTATAGAGTCAATATTCAAAGGTGAATAATACAAAATGCAAAGTTTCAAAAAATAATTATAAATTTTTTCGAAAGACGAGTGATGTGAAATCTAGTTTTCGTCTTCAAAATATTTTCAACAGAAATAACTATGAGAAGCTAACAAGGTCTATCTAGGTTACAAATGACAGTTAAGTATTTTGAGGAAAATGACTAATTGTGGTTGTTTGAGTCATGTCTATCTTTTTATGCTCGTTGAATTAGTTTTCAAAATTAGTCGGAGAGAAAAGTATCCTTAATGTCATCTGTCCTTTTATTTTTGAAGAAAGATATTTAATTTGTTGAAAACTTGAACACGGGTGGAATGTTGAGACAGATTTCCATTGTTTGTCTGTTCCCTGTATTCTTGAAAGCACAAGTCAATGTAAAATAGATGATAAAACTAATCAAAACAAAAAATTGAAAGACAGGATGAATCATTGGTCTTAGTTCAATGATCAATGATGGTGTTTGAACCTGATCAAGCAGGATCTATATATCATGCTTGAAATTGATCTAGTTCAAAGATTAAAAGTGGAGAAGCATTTTGATACTATAATGAAAAACATTTAAGAGAAGGTAGAATGTGATAAAACAGATGCATTGATGTATAATTACATGATCTCCTTCTTTTCGAGTGCTCTCCTATGGTGAACAATATTTGTCAGTTCCGATGGGCCCACAATGTGAGTATCTCGTCTAACGTGACGACTATGCCTCTTCGAAGATTGAGTGGATCTTCCCTGAGTTTTACGTCGCCATTTCCAAAGATAAAATCCAGACAGAACAATACACAATGTCAAGGTTTTACTATGTGTCAAGGTGCCCTTACTTAGTTTTCAGCTCTCTACGACTCTTTCTAAACAAGAAAAAATTGAGAAACTTTATTATTGATATTAGACTAATTTGCATAATTTGAAGAAACTATTTAATTCAAATATTCTTATTGATGATCAATATTTGGAATAGATAATTGAGTTCCTCAGGCATCGATTGATATACAAGTATTGCATGCTTAACAACTGTTTCTATTATATTGATTGACTTTTCAGCTAGCTACGTAGTAGAGACATATGTCGCAGCTGTGATGCCTTGTACGCAATTCTTCAAAAATTCTCTTCCGTCATTGTACTAAATCAGGATAGTTAGATTGAATCCATCAGCTTGACCTCAACTCTAGCTGTTCGATTTGTAGACACTCAAATCGACTACGAATTCATTCAAATTCATAATCTTCTTAAAACAAACGGTCATGACACTGTTTGGATGGATTACCTACGCCTCGATAGACATCTCTGCGACATATCTATACAACTTTGCTCGATGTTCATCAATGTGGCATGACTAATAGCGTTTATTTTGTTTTTGCTTTGCTTTATTGTCGAAAAAAAGTGCAAATTACCTGGAAACCACTCCAGATATATTTTTCTTCATTGAGAAAAGATTTCATTTGTTTTTTTAGCAAAATCTATAATATATACTTGAAAAAGAGTATCTGTATATGTAATTTCTAGAAAAAAATATTCTAAATGAGTCGATAACATCAACAAGAAAAATTCTCGACACGTTTAATTGAACTGAAGCAGAGTTGTATTTCAATCGTTGATTGTATATTTACTCATGACTAATCCTGTACAAAACGATGGATCTTTTGCGAAAAGTTTTCGTCTCAGAGATACATTCTATACTTCTTGTTTTTCACAAAGACTTTGTTTCTTAGTAAAATAATGCAACAGATCATTCATCAATATGACCAAAACATTATCTTCATTAGCTATTGTTTTTTGAAGATTTTAATCATTAATTCACATGTTTATGAAATGGATTATCAAAATTTGCTGAATTATTGATCTTATCATTCAAAATTGAAATGTATTTAATTCATACTTTTAAATTCAAAATTTGATATAATACTGTAAATATAAATTCCAAATCTATATTCCATAAATCAGTACAAAGGAAATATCGTAATCGAATGGTATCAAAAGTCAACTGTGAATGCATGCATCTCTTTCTCAAGAAAATAGGACATTAGGTTTATTTCATAATATAATTGGAAAAAAAGGAAAACAATCGTTTTCTTTTGAAGGGGACCATCAAGGAGAATTTTCAATATTGAAATAGAGCGATATAATTTGTAAGAATAAAAATCTTCTAAACTGGATTATCGCTGAAACCAAACATTTTCCGACGGACAACTAAATAAAAAAAAAACAATTTATGTCTACTTTGATCAATTAAAAAATCATTACGTCTTCGATCGTAGTTTCTATTGTTTTGGTCTTCATCAAAAAAATATGCTCTACGTCTTGGTTCTTTCTGTTCCAATGCTTCTAATCTGTCATCGAACAATCCAGGTTGTTTTGGTATCAATAAAAATTCAAGCCTATCTTTAAATAAACCATTTGAATCCTAAATAAATATATAATAAGAACTATGTTTTTTTAAATATTTTCTTACTTACAGGTTTTTCTTGATAAGCATTAATAAAAATTATTGAAAATATGTTGATAATAAGAGCAAAAATCATAATACTCTTCATCATCTTAAAAGAGTTTATTTTCTAGATGAAAAATAAATGTAAGAGACAAATAAACAGATGTAACTTATCATCAGAATTATATCCTTATTGTCAACAATAGTCGTTAGTAGTGATAAAAAAAACAGATAAAATATAGATGAGCATGAGAATAATTTCCAACAATCGTCATTAAAGAGTTTAACGATGGATATCCAGCTTATCGATGCTTTTTCGTTTCTCACTATAATTAGAAATTTTTTCCTTTTACATTTTGTATTAGAATATAAATAACGGATTACTTTTGCGTTTTTCTACTATCGATACTACGTCATACTTCCATTTATGTTTTATATAAAAAAAGTGAGTAGAATTTGTCAGGAGAAACGACTTAGATACCTATCTGGATATATTATTGATCAAGTTTGGAAGCAATTCGATGAGTTCTATCGCCAGAGTTAAAGCGAATTAGAGCTTAATGATTATAAAATCATCGTCAATGTCTAGAATGTTCTAGTAGCTGAAGAATAATAATCTTAAAAAGGACTTATTGTATTTTTGTACACACTCACATCAGATTCGGATAAAAAGATTTCATGAAGAATATAAAGAGTATGCTTTAAGTTCGGGCTCAATAATCTTCAATCGGACGAACTCTAAATATAAGCATTTTCATTTTCTTCTTTCATATCAAATATTATGTACATGAATATTTTACTTTCTCATAATTATTTTTCTATGCTGAAAGAGAAAAACATGCAAACTCTGTTCTCACATATACGTTTAATAGCGATGTTCTAAGCCATATCACAAGACTTAAGTAGTAATATCAAGTAAGTTACTTGACTAGAAAAAAATACAATTCATGTACAACATGACTCATTCAATGAGAGCAAATTACCTTAGGCTTCTGCTATCAAGCAACCATGCCTAAACGATGCAAAAAATCATTATTAAGCTCTTCCTTCTCCTTGGAAAAAAGTCAATTTTCGTAAAAAAAAACATGAAAATTGAGATAAGTATTTGGGAAGATAGCTTAAGATCTGATCTTGCATAAATGGCATGGTTTTTTAATTGGCATATGTTTTCTTCCCAAAATTTTCGTCATTTTCTACGAGACAAATATATGACTTTTTCTTTGGTTATAAGGTTTTGTTCACGCATGCCTAACTTTTTGAAGAAGCTTCATTGTAGTCAATGTTTTATTTTGTTTGAAGGAGCATGTCAAGTTTTAGGGAATAACAAAACCTTTCTTTTGAACTAAGTTTTGCTACTATTATATTGAAGAATACTTTTACAATTAGCGGACTATTTTCTGAGAGTTTTTCGAGACATTGAACTTTTTATTTCTACTCGCCACCTAAAAAGTAGAAATTTCAAAAAAATGTTCTGTCATGCCCTGAACTCTGACATGCTTTTTCGACAAAAAAAACTTAAATCTAAAAAATGAAAGCCGACAAAGACTTTTGGGTGGCCAAATGATCTGTTGTTGACCCTTACTTGTGAAATATCACTTGAAAACGTCATGGTATGGAGCTGAAAATTTTACTATAGACTCTCCGCTACAGTTCCAATATAGCCTGAAGATTTCATCTTATGCGACTATATTTAGACCAAGATCAGTTTTTGACGGACAAGGACCTTAGTACTAACAAACACAAAACAAAGACATTTCTTGTAGATAAAAACTATTAGTACAATCTCTACGAGATCATGCTACGTGAAACAAGATGTAGCTTTTGTCGCTAATCATAGAAAGGTTGAAAACATGAGCTTTAGGTGTACTTGTGAGACCTAAGTCTTTTTCTTAAGCTCATTGAATCGCACCTCCCCCTCCCCTTATGCATACCCATAGGGAATGTATCAGCGGTACAATTGGCAGCAATCGCTTTCCGTAAAAAATATGGAAGAGATAGTAGACACATATGACTTCTCTAAACTAAGTCTTCTTTGTCGATATTGATACAGCGTAGCCGATGAAATTATATAGGATTCTTTTAATTTTTAACAAAATTTCTGGCGTTTTATCAAAATTTATTCGATACGAAATACCGTTGTTGTGCATTTTTCTTAATGTTTAGAAAAGTTGATGAGTTGAAAAATAATTTGGCTTCATATATTATCAGACAAAAAGACACCCAAAGTTCTCCTATTTATATTTCTGAAAACTGCAGGTCGATAACTCTTACCATTAGCAATTTATTGGCCTTACACTTACCCTCTGTAATTCTGGTGTGAACATCAGTCCTGGATGTGAATTCTTTTAGATAGAGAGTAGACAGATAGAGTGAACATAACTAGAAAAAATGCTTCTCATTTTGACTGTCGCTAGCTGACATAGGAAGACAACTATAGAAAAAAATTCAGTGAGTAAAAAAAAATAGCAAAAAACCATGTAATTTACATCATTTTAATGAAATTTTTTCTAGGGACAAATGGCGACGTGAAATTAAAAAAAAAACATTTTAACTGATGAAAATCTCGACATGAGAAGCATAAAAAAAGAACTAACTTTTATTTCATCAGATTTAACCAACCATCTGAGTAGATAGTTGTACCTAGACTTTTACAAAAATTTGGGCTTATTAATCCTCGAGAAGCTCTGTGGCGACCTTTTGAAAACTTCGTTTTACTCTGCTGTCATATAAAGTGAAAAAGTACATATAGTATTAAAAATACTTCACAAAGTTTAGAAAAAGTAGGTACGACTTGGTCTCTGTTCTGACATATACCGTTTGTTAAGAAAGCGATATGTATGAAAGGAAATTATTAAATAAGGGTTCAAATGAACCATTTTCATTATTTATTTTCAAAAAAAAAACTGTGATACATGGTGTTTTTCACATTAAACTCATGGATTAGAACCTATTTTCTTTGAAAAAGGTATACAAATTTTTAATCATTGGAAAAAACGATAGATTAGAAACTAAGTGTTTCAAATGTAAAAGTAATGAAACTAATCTAGTGAATTATCTTTTGAAAAATAATCGAAATCATAGAACAAAAATGATACAAAAATAATGAAACTTAGGCAATGATTTTTGTTTTGCAAAGTAAACAAAACAAGAGAATGAAATGAAGATGATGTCAATATAATGAAAAACAATGGATTTTTTGATATAACCGAATTTATGAAATGAAAATGAGGCGAAACTAACTAAAGTAATGGAATAATTTTAATTTCTGTAAGATAACAAAAAAATGAAGCTATTCATATTATAATTTCGAAAAATAGCCGTTGAAATGAAATGTTTTTGAGAACTCTAAGAAGGATACAACAATATTTTATCTTACTGCTATGTGCCATTTGTTAGAGAGAAAAAAACGCTCATTTACTATCTAACTCAACTTAAAATAACTGAAGACAGAAAGAGATATTTTTCATTTGAACGTCGCATCGCACAAGTCTGTAGGGAATAGATAAAATGAAGTTTTGAATAAGTTTTATGCAGCTTGAATGAGATCTGAATATCTAATTCGAAAAACAATCGACTCTTGACATTCATATTGACTATATGGAGAATAAGAAATTTAATTTCCAGAAGAGTTCAATTTCATAAATTAAAAACTTGTCTCCTTTCTATATTTATGTCATAATCCGCATGTATCTACATTTTGTATATGATTACTGAAAGCTTCTGCATTTTTTTACATATGTTTTGGGAATCGAATTATTTCTTACTGTAAATGATGTATTGCTAGGTTTTTCTCTTGTGATTTAAAGCTTGTTTTAAAACATGCAGCCAGAATAAATTTTCACATATTGTTTTTAGTAATGAACTTTTTGTTTGATACAAAATATGAGGTTATGCAATACCGAACAAAACTGTTAGGCTCGTCGACAAGAAGCAAAAGCATGCAGTTCATTGCAAGTTAACTAACAATTTGACATTTTTGAACATTAATCGTAAGCGTAATTAGCGTCATACAACTTTTGATGGGAGGACTACACTATAAATTGTTTGTCAAAAAAGATGTAAAGAACGAAGAATATTGTGCTTCTTGGAATTATTTTTTAATAAACAATTGCAAGTTACAATGGACAGTGTCATAGATTTTCTAGGTTTTAAATGAAAACTTTTATTATCTAAAAAAGTAGTTAAGAAAGCTTGTTTGCGCAGCTCTTTTGAAAATGAAACGTAGAACTCATATATTTCATATAAACTAGGGAATAATTTGGTATAATTTATCTTTATGTAATGAAATATACTTTAAAGTTTGAAATCAGTGAAATGAAAGAATGAAGCTTTTACACGATGTAACATTTATTTGCTTGTTAATAGTGATCAAAATAATTGAGAAAATATCCAAAAATGTTTTTTTTTTAAATAATTTCCGATATGTTTAAATTTTTATGGATCTTGTAATATACACAACTAAATACAGGGTTGACTAGTCTATAGCATAAAAAAAATATTTCATTTTCTTTTTCATCAAAGAGCAACATTATCGTTTTCATGATGTGATGAAGAAGAAAAATATGCAACAGCCGAGAAAATAAATCAGCTAGTAACTGATTATAATGATACTTGTTTTCATGAATTGAAATATTTACAGTTAGATACTAAAGTATTAACTACGATAAGAAAAAAATATTGCCTCACTGCTACTAGTGAACATATTCGTATCTGAATTCTACATTTTTTTCGTTTGCATGTTTCTCTCTTTGATCTCGAAATCTCTTATTTTTACTTGCGTAACTACAAATGAGAGTAGTATTCAAATCATTGGTTTATACCTGTAATTGATAAGATTTATGATAGACAGCCACAAAACTTCGACTAATAAGTCACACTCATCATTTTCTTGAAAAATATATGTGAATTTCAGAAAATCACTTATTCGATAAGTATTGATTATGAATCTTAATCATTTTTCTTTTTATTAAACCTTAGAAAATATATGAGCTCAAAGCTTTCAGTTATTTCAATCAATATCATTGTAGCAAAAAAAAAAGACTTTTCAGATAAACATATGAACATGTTGCCTGAATGGCCTACTGAACGAATTTATACAAATAGTTTTGAATTTCGAAGATTTTTCGTAGTTTTACAAATGATATTTGAAACTTTCCAAACAAATACTGATGTCTAGAGCAATCAGTAAACCTTTTTTTGTAGACGAAGTATATCTGAAAAATAAGCAAATGTTTTCCAGAGATAATCATATTTTTTTGCATCATAGAGAGACTTTTCAGATCTCCAATGACTTGAAATAATAGCTGTGAATCTTCTCTTTATTCACATCTAGGTGCCACACCTATTCACATCAACATTCATATACCACATATATTTATCGCCACACCCACGTACCAAATATATTCACACCAACATCCACAACTTGGAGCCAGATGTTTTATATGAAATAAAATTCATAAGTCGTAGGTATAACAATAAAAAACTAATCATCATTATGAGCCTTTGAAAACCCTATACGGTAACAAGAAAATTAAAAAAATTAATTTCTTATTCTTCTGTCTTTTTTGTGTTATCGAATGATATAATAAATATACACACAATGGTACGTAGAATCTTCTATGATTCTGTATCTCGTACGCAAACAATCTAATGTGCATAGACAAGTGTTTCAATTGACATATAAGATACTTATGCTTCACTTCTATTTTAAATAATCATTGAAAGATTATATAAAAGGAAGCTTTCTTTCAAAAAATTGATTTTTTTGGGTAATGATCAAACCATGGACAAATGTTTTCTCAATGCGCTTCGTTTTATGGATCTTTGCTTTTTTTAATAGATATATATGTGCACAGTCTCTCAGATGAGAGAAAAGAATTTTCTAACTAATTATCAATGTTAGATAAAGCCGAATTTTGCTAGAAAACAATGCCTGAAATTTCAGATTTTGGAAGTTTCTATAATCAGAAAAATGAAACATAGTAAAAATTAAAAATACTTTTTTTCTCATTCGAAATTATAGAAAGTGCTCTTGCAAATGAAAGCAATTCAAAGCCTATAGATTGATCCATAGAAATTTTTCGAATGTTAGAATATGAAGGCATGAATTTTCTTATTAATATATATTCATGAATCCAACATTTATGCAAAGTCTCATCAGTATCTAATGTACCCTATCGAAGGTAGATTTTTAAGAAAGAACTGTTTAAGAAAATAATTTATCCTGCTCATATTATCTATTTAAGTTCAGACTATGAATAGAAATGTTAAGAAAGTTTGGTTCATTTTTGTCGATAGGAAAGAAAAATATCTCTAAATTTTTCTCTTATTTTCTTGTTTCAGATTTTGATCAGTACAGATTTTCTCGAGTACGAGTACATTCTCGTACTTACTCCACTCGATTTCATTCAATATTTACCAACTAGAATGAACTTGATTTAACAAATTTTTCTTTTCGTTTCGTGCAACTATTCTATAGCTACTAATGTATTGCAGGAAACAAAATATTTCTGTATGTTTTATTCCTATTTTGATTTTTCTAGTTTTTAATATCATTTACTTTAGCAGTACATAATATAGACCAAATACAAAGCCTGATATCTCAAAGTAACAATTTAGATATGATTGATCTATCTCCAATATCTACATAAATTTATAAATCGATATTTCTTTCCTCTACAATTAGAATAAAACTAGGGAAAATACAATAATATTATTTCTAAATAAGTTTTAATGTCTATTTCCTTTTACAATAAACTGATATGTGTGTAAATCCTTTGACAGTTTTTTTTATTGATTCTATAAACTAAAACAAAGTGTGTCTTTGCTGCCAAATTATTGTTCATATATTACCTAAATGATACTATCTCGATATTATTTAAAATGTGAGTGTAAACTTAGATGAAAAGTTTCATTGTAAAAACCAGTCTTTCAAATTAACTGTACAATGGATCGTAATAGAACGAACTAATATTTCTTGTTGCAATTCAGTCAAACGAGAAAGATTATAAACTACGTGTAGATGCAGCAGTATTATTGCGTGTACATTCATGAATAGTTACGACAAGGTATGCATGGGTACGTTGCACAGAGTTTGACTATATTCCTATTTACTTGCATGAAATTATGCAAAAGCGCACATTTAATATTGTCGTTGCATATAAGACTATATTAAAATGGTCGAAAACTGAGACATATGTAGAAAACATACATGAACTAAGAAGAAGGTTTTTTATTTTAGAAATAAAATTCGAACATCTACTTACATTAGAGGTGCAATGAAAACTGAAGGATCTAATGGTCATCTGATAACTACGAAGTACCATGAACATAAATACTAATAACTGTAGGTGATATTGAAAAAATTGAGCATGATTTTTTTAATCAATATAGTATAGATATATGAGAGCGATTTTACTTTAATGAGAAATAAATTAATACACACAGAAGAAAACAAAACCTAAAGTCTTATAAGGAACAACATGCACATTACGAAAATGATACAAATTCGCATGTCGATGCAGAGTAGTTTTGACAATAGTTTTTGTCAATGCGTGTTTTTTGCAATTGCATCCGGAGTTTAGTAAAATTCTAGCCGTCTTGCACGTGCATACTAATAACACTTTTGCATTTACATAGAAGTCATATATCGTATATAGACACACAAGTGTTACATGTAAATATTCGCAAGGATAAAAGTCATGCAGTTTTACACGTTTGACGTAAAAAGTTAAAAAATTGTGCTTTCAGGCACGTGCTATTCTATTGCATTTATATGAAACAATTGTGAATATTTGAAATAGCGCACATCTCCATGGATAATTCAAGCAGACAAATATAGATCAAAAACGCATTTAAACGCTCCAATCACGGCTCTTGTTTGAGTGGTTTCACTTCCATTTAAAATACACCAAACCAGCTAGTCTCATCATAAAAGGTGCATGGAGTCGTCAAAAGGCAACTTTTATGTCTGGAAACCATGTAGAACGTTTTCTAACAGTATTTTTTTTACATATATGGCATATAAAAAAGCCATTTATATATGCAACATATGTAAAAATATTGCCAAAAAAAAATTGCATGTTATCTAGATGCCAAATTTACCATTTTAAGTACTTTTACCCACTTTTTATCATTAAAGTAGCTAGTGTGGATGTTTTCTGAATCTATGTGAAAACCTTCAAAGGGACAGTACGATTAGAGCGTTGAAATTCGTTTTCAGAAATTTTTATCTGTTTGAGAAGAAACGATGACTTACAAATGATTCTGCAAGTAAATGCAAGTTGCTGAAAATTTCATGCAATTACATGTATTTTTTTAAGCTTTTGCTTTCACCAGAAAGTCTATAGCAATTTAAAATTTATGAAGACATCTGGGTAATATATTTTTATAAATTACTAAAAACACATAACATTTTTTTTATTTTATCAATCATGACCATATAAGTTTGGATTGGAAATGGCAACATTTGAATTTAGTCACTGCTGCTATTTCTTGAGTTGAGATATGCGTGGAACTGGGTGTATGATTAGAGAAGTTCAATATCAACACCAACATACTTTGATTGAAAGCGTTTTTCCGACCTTTCTAATCATGATGACATTCGATTTAAACATTTCAGATAGTACCATTACTGTTTAGTTTATTTCTTTCTCTTCAAGGCAAGTTTTCTTCAATAAAATTCTAAGATTATTCAGAAAAAAAAACTTCTGTCGATGAAAAGGGAAGATACCAAAATATACACAACAAATTTGACGTTGTAGAAGAGAACTAATTGATCGTAATATGAAATTAGTGATGATGCAAGTGTAAAATTGCTTGTCTATTATATATTTTCTTAAGAATAAATTTTCTTATAGTTTAAAATTTTTTTATTTTCTTTGGTCTTTTAAACAAATACATGAAATCTTATTTTTTTAATATATAAAAATAAAGAAATAATTGACTTGCTTCTCTCACTCAATTATTGGTTTTAAAAAAAGTATAAAAATAAAACGATAACTGTAGTTCTCATATTCATTGTTTTCTCAAGCTTTCATTATATGTGTCTGTCTTTTTTGTTATCTGATTTTATGTCTAAATAGAAATAATCTGATATGATAACATAATAGTATTCGAAAAAACTTCTATATTGCATGATGTACGATTAATTGTCATACGGCTTGAGCGAGCGTAACACGATGATGTTTTGGCCACAGTTTTATTAACTTTTCTCAGCAATAAGGTTGCCCAGAAGGTTTGTTCTTTCGTTGGAAAATGTGTCTCTGTCTTCCTCAAAATCTCTGAAAATATGAGGTCGTTTGGATGAGCCATCTGGAAATTAGAGCAAAAATAGATGACGTAACGCGATGGCGCAAAAAAGGACAAAATGTTGAGGGTGACGTGTTTGTTCTTTATTTTCCTGCGAATGTGTAGTGTATTAAGAGAAACTTCCTATAGACATTTTGTAGCCGACACTTTGAGGTATCCAATGAAAAAAAAGTTCTTAGTATACAGATGTCAAATATTCTATTTAATTATTTTTCTAATACAACAAAATCGTAATAAAAATAAACTAGTGTGACGAATATATATAACAATGTATATGTACACTGAATATGCGATAAAAAGCTATCAACTGTTTAAACAAATCGCTATTAGAAAAAAATAACTATCAGACTTATTCAGAGTAAGGAAAAATAAGAACATAAAACAACAAATTTTCCACATATATATTATGTAGTATACAAACGAAAACGATTTTATTGGTGGTTTTATTTTAATTGAACACAATCAACTTACTACACCAATTAGATAAATTCTTATTGCAATTTATTACTTATTAATGAAAAATTGATTATAGTCTTAGTTTATAATGAATTTTGAATAAGAAAGCACTGTTTGAAAATGCTCTCTTACAAATATGAAAACATAGGAGAAATGGTAAAAATCGTCCTCGCGTTACGTAAATTTATTTTTTTAAACAAGACCTTTTCGGATAAAAATCCATGCATTGGATAGCCCATAAAAAACTAGCTTTAGGTATATATCTTTTATTAAAAAAAAAGTAGAGATTAGCAGATGAGAAAAAAATAATATTCATTTTTCGTTACGCGATGACGTTATAAAGTGGATAGTTTTAGTTACACTCGCTGCCAAAAAGTATAACACATACGAAATCAACTGTTATGCCAAAAGATACATCTGTTATCGTAGTCTTAATCGGTCTTAATCAACTTTGTATACATCACGCTGTTTCGATATATGGGTTAAGTTGATTAATGGTCGAAATAGAGAAATTCTCTATATCTGTTAGTGACATCTCTATCACAATTTATCACATACGATTAATCGCAGTTATTGATGGAACAAAATGCGTTTCTCTACACTTTGAACCATGCTCTACAAGATGACGACAATGAGTTTTAGAAATTATGACTTCAAACTCCCGGTCCTGAAGTTACACCGTACGCGCTCAAGCCGCATAAGCATATATTCACATTTTAGCATGAATGCTTGTGAGTTGCCGAGATATTTTATATCATGAGTACTTGCTTTATGAATACCTTTATTAGAATGAATAGCTTAAAAAAATCCTGATTAAATAATTCATCTGTCATATTTTAAACTTCAAGCAATAAGGATAATATATGAATGATAATATAAAGATTGGCAAAAAATTTCTATGGCTGTTTTTGACATAAGTTAAATCATATCTCAGAAACAAAGAGACCGAAGCACGAAAACTTAAAAAGTCTTCTTGAGATGAGAGTTGTAGAGTCAACAATTTTTTTATTCTGGAATCCAACTCCGGCTCCCAATTCGAGACTTTTTTCTACGACTTCGATTTCAACTCTGAGATACTCTGAAATTTTGTCTCAATGTCACTTGAAGATTGATCCTTTCAAATATAGAACGACTCATTTAACGCCCTAAAAATGTGCTCTGTCTGTACTTAAAAAAATCAACATTTCTCTTAAAAAAAAAACAAGTTTATGGATGTTATCATCTTCAAGTTTACGTCTTTCTAAAGAGAATCTTTTTTGAAGGTGCAAAAACTCACATTTCTATTTCTAAAAATGGATTTTGTGAACAATTTTTCTGCTCAGTATGTTCTTTGTCTAAACAACCAAGAATTGATAATCTAGACTGTTGCAGTACTTTGAATGACATTAATAACTCTTTTTGATTAAAGTTGTTATGTTACCATTTTAGTTAATTATTCAAACATTACATCTAAAAGTTGATTCATTCATTTTCTGTCTTGAAGTTCGATATTAGTCTATGTAGTAGGTATTATTCTTTGTTTTAGTTTATTAATATGAATAATGAAGTTTGAACATATGGGAAAGAAAAAGATTATTGAAGATGATTACAATGTCGCGTCTGACTTCGCCAGAGCTGACGGCAAAATCAGGTTTGGAAGTTCCTTCGAGGCTTTTACTTCTTAGTTTCACTGAAATTTATTGATAGTCGCAAAAAAAATGAAGTCGAAAACTCGCAATTATTTGGAGTAGTTTTCTTATTAATATGTAATTTTTCTCTATAGTTTCGTCAACTTAACTGCAGTTGCTAACTTTAAAACTGCAGGAAATTAAAAGCACGTTCATTTTACATCGTCTTATTAATAAAATGTTGTCAAGCAGAATTTTGCACGATTGATAAATGATTTTTTTCTCAAATAATGTTTTATTTGTTCACATATTGATCAACAGTATTAAAAACATGCTTTATATTAGATGTCAGAGTTGCATATTAGTATATAGTATTGCATAGAGTTCAATGACAAATCGAAGCTAATATTACACAGCTGTCAAAGGTAATTGAAACATACGCATGACTCAGTATTATCACTATACTGGCCTCATTGTTGAAATTCTTCCAAATAATATTCGAATAAGTAACGGACGTTCTCTACTATAAAATTTTCACTTGAATTATTTAAAAAAACGAAAATTCACTGACGTTGAATTGAAATACAGAATAATGTTTTCGACCACAAATTAGTTTCAACTTCAACAGTAGATTACGATATAACAAACATAATAAAGAAAGAAAATACTGAGTACATGTTTTCTCTATTTCTGTCGATATATTCCATGTCTTTACACCGACGCTTAAATAGTCATGTCTTACGAACCTAGCGATATATATATATATAAGTCAAATTCAAAGATATAATACCTATAAAATTTCAAGTAAGTACCAATATGATACAGTATTAGAAAGATCGTCTCAGATTATTTTTTCTATTTTTGTTAAAGTAGATTAGAGTACATATCTACTTACATTGTGTAGGAAGTCTTCGAATTATCATATTAGTATTTTTTTTTCTATTGACATTTACTATATTATGAAGTGATATATTAACTATTCTATTCAATTTTGAATTTGAATATGTATCAATCGATCATACATTTTTGATTAACACATATTATGCTTTATGAAAAATTTATATGTGATAATTCATATTCAAATATAACTTTCTATGTTTTGTTTTATCTGCTGATTATTATGAAATACTTGCAACCTGACAACATTTTTGTTCGATTACGATAAAACTAATTGACAATCCGTTTTCTTTTCTTTGTTTGAAAAAGAAACAAGAAAATAAGGCGAAAATATACATGATCTATGAGAAGAATAGTATAGTCTCATATGTTATAATAGAAGAACAACATATTCGATCATGTCAGAACTAATAAAGTTTATTCAATGATTGTCCGACTTAGTAGTTTTCATATTGATTTGATTCTCATTATCAGTATTATCAAAATGCATTACAACATCTTGACGAACTAAGTGAGAGACATCCTTATTTGAACGATATTTTCGTTAGAATCCGTGCTATTCTTATAAGTGATGAGCGTCATTGATGAGTGTTTTTAGTATTTGCTTCAATGTCTTCATTTTTAACGTGTATAAGGAAATAAAAACTTCTGAACTCATAACTTACATAAGAACATTGAAAATCTCATCTTGAAAAATCCTGATCCGACACTGGTACTAACCATCTTATAGTATGTGTTTAAAAATAATTACTAGACGAATTTATCAATGCACGTTCATTTATTTCTTTCACAAGATCAAAGTAATCATCAATAAAAATAATAATTATTGTCAGATTTTTTTTAAATGCCAGCCACCATTTTTTAAATAACTCTTCACCATTGATAGCTATCGAGTTCAGGTTTTAGCCATTCGATAGAGTGGCACGGGTGTGTCTATCTATATGAGACTCATTAGGGCCAAAGAAGTTTTTTATGGTACATATTTAATTGATAAGAGTTTTTGTTAGTAATTTTCATTAGTTTTCATAGAGACTTAGGCTTCGATTATACCAAAATGTAGCTTGGAGGGTAGTGTATCTGTGATAAAATTTTTAGCTCTTTCTGTCATTGTCTCGAATACGATAGTTCGTTAAAATTCTGAGATTTTAACGCAAATTCAGGACCCTCCGAGCTACATTGTGGTGTCATTCAAGCCTAAGTCTCTATGAAAACTAATGAAAATTCGTAACAAAACCTCTTATCAATTAAATATGTACCATAAATAACTTCTTTCGTCCTAATGAATCTCATATAGATAGACGCCCCCGCGTCGCTCGATCGAATGGCTAAAACCTGCACTCGATAGCTACCAATGGTGAAGAGTTATTCAAAAAATGGTGGCTGGCATTTAAAAAAATTCGACAACAGTTTTTGTGCACTAATTTATATTATATTTTAATAAAAGCACTAGGATCTTTTATTTTACTTTGATAGAATAGAAGAAGCACGTAAATGAATGACTTAGAAACAAAAATAGCAACAAGGAGCATTTGCGACTTATAATTATCAGAAAAGACAGGATATGTTTCCTAGTTGCTTTAATGTAATTAGAAAAATATGTTCGATCGGTCTGCCATATTCAACAATCCTAGAACGCCTTATTTTATGTCACTTCTATACATGTCAGTTTGATTCATTGATTTTAAGTTCGTATTAACCTTAACTATCTAGACAATATTTTGGATTATTAGACCCAATTTGAGGTTATTCTTGTTTTAGATCTTGAAGCATATACCATTTGATAGAAAATTCAATTCTCGAACGAGTTTGAGTCATTGTGAAAAGATTTCTAGAAAAATTTGAAAATATTCTCTAGCTGAGTCTGAATTTAGGTACAACTTTGGTGTCATCTTGTTTGATGTGGAAGCCGTTTTAATCTCATTTTATAGAGCTTCGGAGTGACTTCATAATTCTAGATAAAGTATTTAAAAGGTTCAGGATGACATAAAAATTTTGTGTGAAACAGTTTATTTTATCTCAATCTAAATCAGAATAATAAGTAGTACAACATATATTAGTGAAACTTCGCAGCAATGCTCGAGTACGTAGCTATAATCACAATACTTATTTTACTTTTATACAAAATGAATAATGCATGCTGAAGTAGCATATCTCTCAGTGGAAAAATTTCCTTGAACAAAAACTCGTCTATATTCTTCAGCTAAATTCTTCCGCCGCTTCGCCTCAGAGAAAGCTAGATAGATTTCTATCAAAAAAAAGTTATTCTTCTGAAGTATATGCTACTTGACTCAAATTTTTGTTTTATTTTGGAGGATACCCTTTATTTTTTTTTTTTTACAAATAACTGTTTTTTTTTTTGTTAAAATGACTAAATACGAGAAAACATCTGCAAAATTGTATTGCACTCCATATTACGTTAATTGAAAGTGAAAGAAGACAGATGTTTCTCTAAGCCTTTTTTGTCACTTTGTAGCTTTTTGAATGCTTCATCTATGGTAATAATGTCATCTCGAAGTTCCATAAAATGAGGTTAAAGTATCTTCTACCCAATGATATAACATTCTTCATTTTCTTTTAATTAGCTTTTTCTACTTTGACTCACACTCATTTCAGAGTTGAATTTTCTATCAAATGGTATAGGTAACATCTTCAAATGTTTTCTTTTTGATGTCTCAATACCTAAAAATAAGAATGACTGCAAATTTGACTTAATTATCCAAAATATTGTCTAGATAGTCAAAGTCAAAAGCAACTTTAAAATCAATGAGCAAAGCTAAAACGTATGAGAATGTCATAAAAATGTGTACCATATATATGCTGAAAATTCCAGGTTAATCAAACATATTTTTCTACTGAGACCAAATCAGCTAGCCAGTGTCCTCTGATCTTTCTCAGTTTCACTATTATTTACTTATCTAACTCCTGTTTTATCTTAGATAATAAACTGATCTACAATGAAAACTCTCATGCTTGTACTGACCATTGTTACAATATTCACTTTACTCTCTATCATTGATGCTACTGGTAGCAAAGAAGTAAATAATTAGGCATAAGACAAAACTTTTTAAACATAATTATCAAAAATTTATTTAGTACTCTACAAATTTATTCCAACAACGGCTTATTAATTCATTTCTGGAATCAAAACAAGGAGAAGCATTATATAATAAATACATAAAATTAAGGAAAGTAGTTCAAACACCTGAAAACAATGTGTTGAAACAAAAAGACAACGATGAAGATGATGATGCACGGACATGTAAGACCGTTTTTATTGTTAACATAAAAAGAAAGATGTTTTTTTTTCCACTTAGACATTCGTCGTAAAGTGGTTGGAATTAGTGACAACCCATTTTAATTTTAATCATTATTAATTCTACATCTATGATATCTTGAAAAAGCAAGCAATTTCAGATTCTATGGCTACTTTGTGTTTCGATTTTTTTTTATGCAGTAATTTTGTTGTTTCATTTTGTTTATGTAGTAATGCGTGCATTCATCTATCAACACATTGTTTTAAATGATTATGCCTTTTTTTAATCCTGACTTTTACTCGTATACCCTTGAATAAAGGTGAAATTCGAATATTTCCTTCATACTGAGTATACGAAGATAAAAATAAAAGATATTGAACTTTGAAATAATATGATTGATAATCTTCTCAAGTTCCAATCTAAGCGCATATTATAAAATGAAGATTGTTACATCTAAATGTGTAAGTTGATCAGCTGAGCCACTATCACTAACGTCCAAGTGATTTAGCCGCGCTGGACACGTTACTCAAAGTAATTATTGAGGGATGTGAGTGAAGTTTTTGATGTAAGATTCCATATTTATAGAAAGACCATATTTTCAATTTTCGACCTAAAATTTTGTCTACATAAAGATCTCAATTAGGCTAACTTACATAAGAAATCTTGAAAATTTTTCAAGTAAAACTTCTTCTAAACATGAAGCTCTCAAAAAAATGCATGCGGTATACAATACTTATTGAAAAGGACCTAAACTGTGAAAATTTCTTAAGTTGGAGAGAAACTCTCTAAAGATTCTATGATTTTTTAATGTAATCTAACTTAATTAAGATCTTAATTTAGACAAAATTTTAGGTCGAAATTCTATAAAATGGTCGTGCCAACAAAAAAGTAGGATATTATAACGAACATTCATTAAAAGCTTTCGTTCTTCTCGGAAATAGACCATAGTCACAAACTCTTTTCAAGTTAGGCCTTTTTTTTTTACTGAAGTCTATGAAATACACCAAGCTCTATCCCAAATTCAAAGCTACATGACACTTGAAAATGTTTTGCCATGAGCTATGTGATAATATATATAGTCAGGCGATATTTAACATGAGAATTCACTAGTACGGTTGCACCACTTACAGAGGATTTTAGGGAATTATCTTGGTAGAATCATTTTTAAATTGAGATCTTTATATTAAATTTCTGATGCTTTAAACTGTACAATATATAGATCATTAACCTAGTCGACAGATTAGAAATTAAACTAAAAGAAAAAAATATTTGAATGAATCATGATTGACTTATTGAATTCTTTGAATAATGGTTTACATTTGACAATAATATTTCTTTCCTCGTGAAAAAGTACAATGAATCAGAACTAGTTGATTACACAGGAAGAAAATGAATCGTCCACATTTATTAACCAGACTACAAGTTACTAGACTCATTAATCATATAAATCAAACTTCAAAAAATTTTAGAATTCTTTAGATTCAATACGAATAAAATCAATCAACATTGGTTTCGCCTATTTCTGGTAATAATGTTAAATTTATAGTATAAATACTTTCTGATTTAACTATGCTAAAGATTATACATGCTTGTAAACAAACCTTTAGATCATTGTTCAATTGATTTATCTAATGACATCTATCGCTATGCTAATCTGTTTCTCATAGATCATTGGAAGAAGACAAGTTTACCAATTGAGATTCATTTGATAAAAAAATAAATTTCCTTGGAAAAGATTCACGTGAAATGTTGTATCCTTATAGATGAAACATAACGATATCTTTCAACACAGTATATTCAATCATCAACACAGATAATTGACAATTCAGATAAATTATTTTCTATGGCTCCTCGTTTCCAAAAAGTCGTGCGTACAACACGACGAGATGATACAGAAATTAGTCGATGTATCAAGTATGAAAATTAAATATTTAGTTTTGAATTGTTTTTCAATTAATTATTTTGTAAGATTTACTGTTTTCTTTTTTGTTTGATTGTTTAGATATCTTATGTTTGGATTTAATATTCTTTTTTGGGTAACTATTTTCTAATAAATTAACTTATAAAAAATTTGTTTTATTTAAGATTCTTGGTTTTATGATTACAGCTATTGGTATATATGCTTGGATTGAAAAAGATACATTTGATAATTTTGGTCGTTTAACAATGCGTGGAACATTATTTTTTGATCCAGCATTAGTATTTGTTCTTGTTGGAGTTTTTATGTTTTGTATTGGTTTTGCTGGATGTGTTGGATCATTAAGAGAAAATACTTGTTTATTACTTTTTGTAAGAAAGATTTCTATTTCTAAAGTTCTAAATTGTTTTCTTTGTTTTTTTTTTCTTTTATTTTTGTAGTTCAGTTTTGCTTTGGCAATTATTTTTTTTGCTCAACTTGCATTTGGTACATTAGTTTTTATTTATCGCGAAAAGGTCTTAGTCATTTGTTTTATTTTTTCTATTGTTATATGAAATTCTTCTTGTTTTCTTTATTTAGGTTAAAAATGAAGGTGAAAAACAATTAATGATTATGATTGAAAGTTATCGTGATGATCCTGATTTACAAAATATGATTGATTGGATACAACGTGATTGGTTACATTGCTGTGGAGTTAATAATTATCGAAATTGGGAAAGTAATATTTATTTTAATTGTTCATCAAAAATTGTTGGAAGTGTTGAAGCATGTGGTGTACCTGCTAGTTGTTGTCGAGCAGAATATTTTCATGTAAATGATTATTATTGATTGTTTATGAATAGAAAATTGAATTGTTTGTTGATTTCTTTTTAGAATAATAAACAATGTGGTTATGGAACTTTAGAATCATCAGCTGTAAGTTTATATTGAAATTTGAAGAGAAGAGATAAAAAGAAATTAATTATGACTTTAACGTATGAGTTGAAAGAATAATATGAGTTACAGCCAGTTGCATAAGTCTTTTCCTCCAGTGTTTTAAGTACTGCACAGGATACATACGATGAATATGAAAACCAATGATAATTACAAATAGTGCATAGTAGAACGTAAAAAAGTACTGCAATTAAAAGGTGGTTCCCGTTCTCTACGAATTAATCAAAGATAATTATCGCGAATTTATCAAATGATTTAGAATGATCCAGCTGATTTTGTAGCACTTCTCACGCATAAATAGATTCAGTTTATCGAGATTTTGACGATTTTCGCTTCTGAACACGACGGCGGAGAACCAACTAGAGATTCTGGATTGAATTTATGTCAGAAATGTTTGAAGATCAGCCAACCATTAAAAATAGTTCTTTTAGTAAAAATTATTTCACTGCTTGAATTCTGTATTTGAGACTTCTTTCTTGTTCCAATCCCAAAGATAGGCAGAATTACTTTCTGGAATTCCGGATGAGATGAACTGCAATGGTTGGAATGTAGTAATGGTTGTCGATATCCTTTTGAATGAATACCATTCAACAGAAGTCATACTATTAGAGCTGCTCTATAGCATGATTTTCTCTTCGGTTTTCGGAATTCGTTGGAGCTTGACTCTTGAATTTATTGATCGTTAGCGAATTGTCTTTCTAAATAACTCATGAGAGGTTCTTTCAATCAGTATTATTCAGCTGCAATTTTCGCGTTTGTGGTCCTTTGGCCTCTTGATACTCCTATCTTTCTACTTCTACATAATAATTTAGGTATAGAGCTAAGTGTTTTCCTAACTAATACATTCGATTTGGCACTGTATCTTGCACAAGAATATATGTTCACCTCCGTCATTAAACAATTTTGTTTCAATGTTTTTGTCGAATCAAGTCTGACACTGTCGTGTTTTGTTTTATCAAGAGGACATTGTATTTGATAGTCCAACGAGTAATTTCCGTCGAAGCGACTCATTCTGATAGAGAATCGACTGCGACTCTTTCAGAACCGTAAAATAGTTGACCGCTTCCCTTACAACGAAGTAAAGTTTCGTCGTCGAGACACTTTCTCCTCCAAACAAGAATGTTTATGATGATTTGTGGTTTGCATAGCTACATATCGATCTTTCCTCAGCTTCTACAGAGCTCTAAACAGATTTGTTCTAAAGCTTCCAAAAAAATTGCGTATTGAAGTATGATTCGAAAATTATCAGTGTATATATTCGATATTTATTGTAGGGTACACATATGATTTATACTGATGGTTGTCTTCCGAAAGCATCTCAATGGTTTGAACGACACATTCTGCCAGTGGCAATAGTGGTTGTTGTTCTTGCTGTACTACAAGTGAATATATCTAGAATAATCGTTTTCGTTTTTTAAATTTTTTTAATAATATCTTTTTTGTTTTTAAAAAAAAAAGATACTTGGTATTTGTTTTGCACAAAATCTTCGTAATGATATACTTGCCCAAAAAGCGAAATGGATATGGCATGCACATCCAATGATGAATTATTATCGACATCAATAAATAAATAAGAAATATTCTGTCAGATTAGAAATTTTTTTTTTTTCTGTTTTCTTTCAGGCTTATATATTGTCAGAAAACTAAAAGATCATCTTTGTAGATTGTGTGTGTGTCTTTCATTGTTCTCAATGTATTTCTGTAGATAAGTATATATATACATATGTAATAAGAATCTTCTTTGTTTCTTTTATGAAATGAATCTAACTCAAGTATCATTTTAACATATTAATAAACGATTTAGATATGTCTTTTTTTTTCAAACGACTAATTTAGTTTAAAAAACGGAATATATAGTGATAGAAACTTTTTGAGATTATGATAATGAAGAAACAATAAAAGATCATTTATGTTAATTTATTTAATAAATATAAATTTTCTCGTTCTACATTGATCAAATAAGATGATAGCTAAAATAAAAAATAGAAATAAAATATTAATAGTAAACAAACGAGATTCGACAAAGAACAAGAGATTTCTGATGTTGGTTGGAAGTTTACGTTAGTCAGCTATTGGTAAGCTAACTTCTATCTACTATATCTGGATGATATGGACTTGGTTAGATCACAGTTTGTAGAAAAAATCGAATGATACACTTGTCTGAACTTTTGTTTTGATGCGTTGTGATTGCTCGTGTGTTCTTTTATAACAGTCGAATATTCGATTATGTTTCTTATTCTCTGTTCTAATGACCTAACAATAATCGATGTTTACTGATACTGTTGAATATAACATTGAAATTGGTCTGTTCAGACTTCTACAATAAATGACGAGACGATTGAACATAGAAATGTTTACAGTCATTGATGAGCTAAAAGCGTACTTGTCGAACACAAAATTTCGTAGAAACTTTAAAAACAAATACAATTAATTGAAATAATTGCTGATGAAATTATGGACAGAGCGTTTTCTTTTACTTCGTATGTTCAGTAAGAATCATCTTCAATTATTACTCGGAACAGTATCACTTGTTTCTGCATGAATATGAATTAAAGGACAACATAAATCTCCTCTTTTGAAATTCATCAAGCGTTTGAGAACTATTCGATTTGAAGCTTCTCGATCCTATTATGTCTGTACTAAGAACACAATGACTCTCCATATATATTGAATCGATTTTCTGTTCACATAAAATCATAGTTTCGAACTATGATTTTCTGTTCACATAAAATCATAGTTCGAAACTGTTCTCATGAGTCGTTTAGTAAAAATAATATCTGACTAATCTGTAAGAAATGTAAGAATAAGGCTAAATATATTTATGCATTATTAGCAGAATACTTGATCTCAATATACAAATTTCAAAGAGTAGGACAAGGAAGACAGGACGTTCTCCAATGCTCTTCGAAGTACGAGGATATAGTAGAAGTACACAGATTATGGACTCCCTGAGTACAGTTTTATAACTAAGGAAAATTCAGACCTAAATTCAAGAAGATAACGATTAGGCTTGTCAAGCCAGAAAAGCGGAAATAATGCGAAAAGTTGTTTTTTTTGGTGGACTCTTCACATTCCCATGAGTTCAAATAATCTTTTGGATCTTCTCATACCACTTCTTTACTCTAAAACTTCTCAAAACATAATAAATAATACATAAGGAGGTTTGAATATTTTATGAAGTACATCAGTTTGGCATGCCGTTACATTTACTGTTGAATGATTTTTCTGTTAGTAATTATTTTTGCGATAACACATATGCATGTTTGTACGATAATAAAGTGTTTCAAAGAATCTGTATTTCTATAATCATTGAATCTATTGACATTCGATTGCAAAACTCATTAGATAAAAACGTATCATATTCGAAAAAACACTTTCGACTGTGGCTTTACTTGCTTGAATAGAACATAGTATACATAATATAGGCAAGAATAAACTGTAGACGACAGCTGCAACAACTTGATATTCACAGACTCTACTGTCTCAAAGTTTTTTTTAACCCTTTACTTCTCAATGGGTCATATATGACCAATTTGTAGAACGATCACAGAAAATAAAGGATGTATGAGATTGAAAAACTCCCAAGACATTATTTGTAGGGAACTTCACAAGCTATCGATTGGTAAAAAAAAATATTTTGTTTCATTGCTCTACCTTCGAGATATATGACTTACAAAATGAATAATTTTGAAAAAAATGCAAAAGTTCGAAATTTTTTAAACAAAATGTTTTCCACTTGCAGTCGATAGAGGTCTTTTGGGATTTCTGTGTGATATTAATCGTTGAAAAAGTCCACTGCTGAATTAGACATGCTTCAAAAGCTTCATGATAACTCCACGAATTATACATACTAAGGAATACAATTGACTATGTAGTCACTGTTAGACAGATGAAGAGTAATCAAGAACAAAGTTAATATATGCGTTATAGACCTCAACTCATGAGAAGTTGAAATAGTATTTATGATGAATTAAATTCCTTCAGACATTGCAAAATGGCTCAGAGTAAGATACGCTTAAATTTGACAATATGTGTAAAAAAATCATGCATTCTTTTATATTAATTTCTATCGGTTCATTCGTTGCATTTTTCCTATCACTTCAACAGTATGAGATAGACTCTGCTTCTGTCCAGTCAATAATGTGGTCAAAGAAAAAAAGATTAAGTCTTATGATGTCGTTCAATTCTCATTTTCTACCACATGATTTTTATATCAATCAAACCATCCTCCTTCAGAAATAGGACATTCGGTGGATTAGCCCACACCATTGGCATATTTGACAGGCTAATACTCTATTTGTAAAGTTATTTTATCAGTGACTCTTCTGAAACCGCTATGGAGGGGGGGGGGGGGGGGGGGGGGGGGGGAGGGGAGAAAAAAAGCGAAGGCTAAAGGGTAAATAAAAAAAACCAAAATTTCTCTCATGAAAAAGCAGTAGATATGGCAACCTTGATAGCGGCGTACTATCGTACCTTATGCACTCTCGCGGTTCTCTCACGTGCTTCACATGCTTCCATCCCACCCTTGTTGTGACAGTTTTGTATTTTCGCTGTGCTCTCGTATTTCCATTGAGCTCTTGTGTTTCCTACACTTCAAAGAGCACGGGAATAGGTTGTTTCCTCTTGGGTTCGAAAGAAAAAACTTTTTTAGTACTTTACGTATTACAAATAAACTACAAATATCCTTTAAAAGAATCTTAATTAAAAAAGTTAATAAATCATTCAAACGGAACTTACCAAATGTAGCGTTAGTTATGGAAAAAATAAAAATGTCTTGTGAACTTAGTAAGAATTTTGCATGAACGAGAATTCCTTTTTCTTTTCAAAAATATATAGAATAAATAAGAAACACAAATTGACATTTTTTATTTATTTATTGTCTAGGGCGTTTTATAGCACGATTTTCACATGACATTCCAGTGGAAGACCAAGTCGAAAATCCACCGAGTATTTGATTGCAATTATCTGATGAAGAAGGTCTAATAACAACGAGTCGATTTGATTCATTGCCACTATTTTCATTTAATTCTACTGCAAAAAAAGAATCTAAAAAAAGGATAACTATATAAAAAAAAAATTTTTCTTAAATACCATCTAAGTTTTTTGTATATACATAATTGGACTGTTGAATTATTTCTTGTTTATATACAATGATAATGTCTACTTTAGCACGAGCTATATTTTGATGAAGGAATGGTGGCATAAGAAATATTAAGTTATGACCACTTCTCTTTATATTTTGAACTTGATGTGACCAGTTAATATCTTTGCAGCTTATAGTAATAATAAAATCAGTTGTGTAATTTTTTGTAATAGGACCTTTCAATTCGATGCAAACTTTTTGATTTCCACACATTGGTCCATATAATGGAAATATATCTTCAATAGTAACGTCACCATAATCTGAAAAAAAATTTTTCATTTGTATTTTTGTAAGTTAAATAATAAAAACATTCTTCCTTACGTTCAGTCATAATATGAGAATATTCAATGCTAGTTTCGTCCGACAGATATGATCCATCTTCAATTAAATAAAAACGTGTGAATTGAAGCATTGATTGATTGAGTTGTCGACTTTTTATTAAATCTTTTGTTATTTTATCATCTTGTTTATGTTTAATATATTCAATCAAAAAACTACGAAAATAATAAAATAGGAAATAATAAAATTTCAGAATTTCGAAATCGATTTACCTCTTTTCGCCTTTATCGTAATCTTCTTTAGTTACAAAAAAATATAATGAATGAGGTTCATTTGGTTTTTTGAAAACTAAGGATGATATATTACGTTCTTTATTATCAATAGTATATGGATGCGGTTGTTTGTCGATTCCAACGAGAGTTACTCGAATAATATCGGTTTGATTACTCCATGTTTTAGGGATCTAGAACATTAAAAAAAGGTTTCTTAATTATTTGTATTAATAATTAATACTATACATCAATAGTTGGATATTCTGATTCAGTATTATCTTCACAACGTAAATAATGTGATGATTCTTTGCTTTCTTTTTCAGTTCGTGGACGAAATCTTGTACGTGGATGATTTTTTATTTGAATTTTTCCAGATTTTGAATAATCGCATTGTTTTACTGAAATTCGAAAAATAAACACCAACAAAAATTTATCAGTAAAAACTAGTATATGTAATTATATACTTGATTGATATTCCAATTGTTCTTTACTGGATGTTTGGTTATTATTTGTACCTATTAGAGGAACATTAATAGTCGTCAATCTTATTTTTTACATAAACATACTTGGAACAATATAAACGGGATTTACCGTTGTCGAATGTTGACAAACTAAAAATATATACATAAGTATAGAAAAACACTTTGTTAACAGAAAATACATTGTTCACGATATATGAAGAAATATTTTACAATAAAAAAAAGAAATAATTTCTATCGTTTTCTTCATTTGTTTTAGATTTAGAACTCATTTAAAATTATATATATACAGTTATTCTTGATGATGTCAAGTTATAGACTAAATTATACATTTTGCTTAGTGAATATGACATCACCTTATTAACCTATCGAGTTATATCATTAAAAATTTTTCAACTTACAATCAAAGGATGGATTAATGTCGGTATGAGAAACATTTCTATTAACATTATTAATGTCATTGATATGTTGTACATCAAATGTAGTAGCCAAAGGGTCGCGTAAGAAGTTTAATATCTAATAACGAAATAGAACAATTGAATTGTTGATTTTTTTCAGACTAAAATTACTCCAGAATATACTGGATCATTCTTGAGTGTTGTTGGTGTTACTTCGAAGGGAAAAGATGAAGTTGGTGCTTGAATCAAATTATCAATGTTCGACATCATGATTATGCAATTATCTAAAATTATCAATCGTTTCTTTGAATGCAATCTGCAAAATATCATAGCTGCATCAAAAAATAAAGTGGCTGTTTGATACTCTTCGTAAATTCAGCCGTGTTCAGACTTCTCAAAAAAAGGAAACTTCGAAAGTTTCGAAGATTTCAAGTATTTATGTTCGAAATTGCACGTTACTTCCTAAAATGATGTAATTTCCGCAATGACGCACTTACAGAAATTTCCAAAATGGCTGAAATTTCCAATATATCTAAAAACTTTTGATTTGCACTGCTATATAGTAATCGAGCTGATGGAAATTTCAAAAATATGGGTAATTTTCTTTTTTGGAAATCTGAACATACCCCGTGTGCTATCGTCATCACTTTCACGCTTCAAAATATAACTCTACGCGTAAAATTCGGTGAGGTCAGTGTCACCTGCTGAAATGTACTTGCACAATAACGTCATTGTGCGCAAAGATCCTGCTATGACATTTAGACTAATTACAAGTCCTTATACAGATTATTCAAAT
This sequence comes from Rotaria sp. Silwood1, assembly GCA_905250075.1. Lineage (NCBI taxonomy): Eukaryota > Metazoa > Rotifera > Eurotatoria > Philodinida > Philodinidae > Rotaria > Rotaria sp. Silwood1. Next base: position 1,018,442 of record CAJNOP010000016.1, read on the forward strand.
GCATAAGAAACTTTTAGTAAAGCAGAAATTCTATCAACATTCATACACCTCTTCTTTCAGATCTTCGCCATATTTCGATAAATATGAACTAAATCTGATAGAAAAATGATATACATATGTCGATGCAAGAAAATGTTTACGAGACACTGATGAGTCATTTAAAGAAAGTCAGTACGCTAAATAATGGGAGTTACAGTACTAAGAATAACTTACAAACTACAAGAGAGAAAAAATCAATGCGATATTTTTTATTAGTCGGATAATATAGGAAAAAAGATTAATTTTGTCAAGAGATGTACATCAGTTTCGAATGTGTTTGTCTTTTTCATAATAAATCCTGATCAATCTCAAATTCTTTCTAGTTTTTATTGAAACATCAATTGCTGACTTCAGACTTTTGACGAAAAAAAATACCTATGAAGATATTCAAAGAAGCAGAAATTAAAGATTGATATGTGTGCATAAATGAAAGTCATCAGAGAAAAAGAAGAAATTTAAGAACAAAACCAAGAAATGTTACTTCGGTGATATTAGTATACTCACAGTTACGATGACAGCGATTATACGGTCTATTTCAAAATTATAATCTAATTGTCATCCTCAAGCATATTCTAAATCCTGGTCACTACCTTCGTTCTCACCTTCATCCTCATCTCTGTTCTCACTATCATTCTCGCTCCATCCCTCAATTCTATCTTGACCGGTATTTTCGTACTCAACCTCATCCTGATCTTTGTCCTCATTCTCACCCCAATCGTTACTAGTTGTCCTCCTCCATCCTTAATATTGAAAATTTCTAATTTGAGATCTCTTAGTTATTACTGGAACAACAGGATTGATGAGAAGACATAAATATGTTCATATTAGTTCGGTTTCTTCAGAAATTCTCAATTCTTCAAAAGAAGCCTATTGGATAAGATAACTCCCTTCATTGAAAAGGTCACTTATACCATTTTGTAGAACAACTTGTGGCACATTGAATGACATATAGCAAATTAAATATTTATCAAATTTCTAACTTATTGAGAAGCTATAAACCACTTAAGAAATATTACAGTCATTGTGAGTAATATTACGAAATATTATAACTCAACATATCCTCAAGACAACTGATATAAAACTCTGCTTAAATTTTACTCAGTAGAGTTTTGCTTATGTAGTTTTTAACTTTTATGATGTTTTAGATTCCTTCAGGGTGTTCCTTGAGATAAAGGTGACCAATGGTACAACCCTCTAAGAAATTATGTCACAAACTGTATAAGTATACTATGTAGACGTCCTCTGAATTGAAGTGCGTCAGAATCCAATCAATGCCTGTAAAACGTCAACTATACGATTCCTATAAGTAATAAAGTCTATCAATTTTGTAGCAAAGCTTTTTTGAGCGAAAAATTTTCTATCTATTATTAGTAAGCTCATCATGCCCTAACATTTGCTATATACGAATCTTTCTGTAAGTTTTATGTATTTTGTGAACGTGAGTTCTATTTGATTAATAATAATACATATGTTAAGGTACACAGGGAAGGCAAGAGGAACAATCGAGTGTGACAACCTGAAAGAATAACTTTATTGCTACTCTCAATAATGAGGTTTATTGAACGATTGCATCACTACACTTGCATCTATATTAGTACAACCACATATTTATATATACTAGTCATACAAGAGAAGACAAAGAGAAATACTTACTGTCATTATCGATACTATGAAAAAGTCTTATTGAGATAGGAAGAGGAGAGAAGTGTAGCAATTAATAACCGTTACACAGAGCTTGAAAACTTCCAGAAGCACATATATATAGGACAACAAAGATAAAAATAACTAACATAAATGGTAGAAAAGGCAAAACTACATATAAGCATTAAATGATATATAATATATATAGTTATAAAAGAAAAGGAAAAAGCCAACGAATGATATGTTATCTTTTTGGTAAGAAAAAGATAATATTTGATATGGTGACGCAGTGAACAAATACTGGATCAAGAGAGAAAAGAGTCTGATTTCAATACTTTGGAATAGAATGAAGTACGATGAGTATCGTAATTGATTCCTACTTTGAAATATTGAGATCGGACTTTTCTACTTGTTCTGGAAACTTCCAAAAGTAGCAAAAAATTTTGGGTGTGGGTCGTTTACCAATAATACCCACACTTACACTCACACCCCATGATCATCGTAAAAAAATGATCATGAAGAGTAGCTGGTAACGCCTATCGTGACAATACGGGGGTTGAAGACCGTTTAATTAACGGTTATCTATTTCTATCGTATTCCTTGATAAACAGCCATTAACATAGACGAACTGAGCTGTTTTAACAGAATAGAAAATTAAGACTTAATTCGAACTGTATGAAATACTAGTGTTACAGGTCGTTTGCGACAGTTGTCAAGATGAACCTGGGTAAAGTTTTTGAAATAAAGAAAGCTATTATGAGAATTATTATATATATACGATTTGAAACAAATCAAAACTCTAGTTGAGTAAACTTTAAATAAAGTTTTATATCAGTTGTTTTGGGAATATATTGAGTCATAATATTTTGTAATATTACTCACAATGACTGTCATATTTCTTAAGTGGATTATACCTTCTCAATAAGTTCGAAATTTGATGAATATTTAATTTGCTACATACAATGCAATGTGTCACAAGTTGCTCTACAAAACAGGATAGGTGACTTTTCAAATGAAGCATGATCATCTTGTCTGACAGGTTCATTTTAAAGAATTGAATGTTTTAATAACTTTGACACTTAGATTTCAAAATTAGTATTCATTCGAATTCTGCAACTCTACGCCTTATAAGTAATTCTTGTTTTGACATTTGTAGTTATGTACCAATCTTAAGACACAACGTGAACATATTTGGAATTCAATTAATATGAAAAAGAATCGTAAGTTTCATAAGACATTATGACTACAAATAACAATGTGGCATCACAAAGCAGGATAAAATTGTAAATAATAGGACAACAAATGGTTTTTGTGGCTATCTGTCGTTGAAATTCAAATTGATTTTGCTTGGAATATGGTGTATATAACTCATTGTATCTGTTTGCTTTCATTGCTTGAAAATGAAATAGGTGTAGAATTCTTTCTTTTCTGTATATTTATTTCTACAACGTGCGTCACTCTGACTAACGCAATCATTCACCATCATGCGTCAATAAAAAGAAGGGATACACCACACATTCTCTTTCCATCATGAAGCCTTATTCATTGATGACGCTATCAACATTAATACATAGTAGATTGAGTGTGAAACAGAATAGAAGTCAGTATTATTGAAAAAAAATACCGATTATGAATATGATTATGAGAATTAATCCATTTTACATGAAATATAAAATAGATAGACACGAAAACTTTTAAAAAGATCATGTCTATGTCTTATCTTTCTATCAAAAGTAACTATATACTGACTTGTAAAGAGCTACGGATGTTTTCAAAACAGAACTCGGCAAGTTCTGGGTTGCACTTAGATTCAAAAATTCATCTTTTTTTTCAATATAGATTCAGGTTCGGACACATAAAAGATTGCATCCACAGTTCTGTACTAAATTGTAATATCATGGTTAGGATTAGCAATTTGTTGATAATATCTTAATTAGTTTTACTCAACAAATTATTGAAATTATTTGATTGATAGAAGAACTCAATCTGGTTCAAAAAGTAATTCAAATATAATTAACTTTAAAAGAAACTGAAACTAGTTCTAGACAATGATTATGAGATACATATTTCTTTACATATACTATGTGAAAAGTATATTGTATCAATCATTAGACACTAGTTTTGGGAAAATATTATATTTAGCAGAAGCTAAAAACAGATTTCAGACAACTGCAGCATTTGTTAAGATCCAAGACAATACAAACGAAAATATAGTAGACGCTTGGATCTATGAGTAATTCTCTTAAATGATATCTAAGAAAAAACGCACGAAGTTGTCTAATGAGTTAAATTGTAATAAACAATATTTGTTCTACTATATTTTATTTCTTCCTACATGATGGGGAAAAATGTTATTTTTCATTATTTGTTTTGATTTTTATTTTCAATTAAACTTTTTCTGATTATAAAAGCTATCGTTCTATGTTATAATGTGAAAAATTATTTCATTTCAATGTAATTTGAGTATCAGCTATTACATGTAATAAACAATCGTCAGTATGTTTCTCCTGATTTATAAATAGGATTACAATCTGGAAGAACTAAATGTTTGAAGAAACCCAATGAATACTATGATTATTATAGCAAAAACTATCATCTCTGTTAATCATCTTTTTCTTCGATTAATATCACGTAATAAACGATACTAGCATGCCATGAGTAATGTTTATTTTACTTTTATGGTGAGATGAGATCTCGTATAAAAACAGTTGCTATAAGTAAAGTAAAGCTGGATGGTATAAAATAAGATGATCCCTATCAGCTTCTAATCATTTGAAAAAAGGATTCAAGCATTATATATACAACTAACTAATATAGATGAAACATTTAAACACAGAACTGAATGATATTAACTACGGTAAGTCTCTTTTTTTTTGTTTTGAAGAAGTAATTTAAAAAAGACAATATTTCTCTTTTCAAATAAAAATTTCAATGTAAGTTGTGGATTATGTTTGTTTCATATAAGTGTTTAATATATTAATTAATTGAAATTAAAACTAGCATGACTATCTTGCATTTTCTAGTGAAAACCTTCTTCAATCAAAGTAAATCATTGGAGTGACAATTAGAAGATAGGAATAATCAACGACCAGCGTACAATAGTCATCCTTTGTTATTCAGGTCCAAGAAAACAGCGTCATAAGTGATATAGACGGCGAAAGTCGGCGTCATTGCGTTGCTATTTTCCGCAAGCAGCTGTTTTACATGGTCGTGTCGTTGTGTGGTAGGCGCAGTATTATGATCGAACTTTACTGCATTGTAAACGGTCGAATACTCGGTTTTCAGGCAGTTTGACTACCATTATTAATTGCGTAGAGTACGATAAAATACGTTTGTAATACTCTGCCTAATAAATGTCTATTTACAGTTATTTACAATCACAAACTATACGAAACAAGAGTACATAGTATAGCTTTTTGACCATTTCGGTGACTGTAATCAACGACCTTGATGGTCAATAATTTATGACTATATTCAGGTCGTGTCGCAAGTAGCATATTTATGCTACAATAAAATATCATATTGCCTGATCAGGATTTCTTCTTTTTTACGTTGAATCATAATGCACAAGTGACGAGAATGTTATACATAAACCCTTTCTTAGTAACTCATTAGTAAAATTGTCCTATCAAAAATTCATACGTATTGATACATCTCATGCATATTCATGTGAAAATAAATGAATTCAAATATCTTTCTCTTTCTTCCTTCGTTTCCATATAAGAAATTGGATTAGAAGTGTTTTGCATTGGTATCGTTCTAAAGAAGAATCTTTATTTGGAACAAGAAAAATATTTCATATAAACTTATGTTCTTTTAATTTATTTTTTTCAAATAACCAAGGAACTTTGATTTACTTTTCAAAACTATTTAAATTCTATTACTTGTTCGTTTTAATTTTCATATTAGAAGATTAGTTCAAGAATTTTTCAATTCTATACAACATTACAAAGAAATTAATCAATGAGGCTTCCAAGAAAATGTTAATATAAAAACTTATGAATCATTCTTACAATTTTCTGCTATCGAGTTGAAAAGCCATGGATTGAAATAATTATAACTATGGTTTCAGATCCGACATAGATATCTATTTACAAGTATTCATTGATGAAGGAGTTATGTGTCAAGTATGAAGCGTTTACAGCACCTGATGGATCATCTTATACGATATTGTACATATGAGGTCGTTTTGATGCCATATTCGTTCTTTAATTACACCGTATTATAAAAATCTGCCAAATCTATAAGGAAACGCTGTTCTGTAATACATACAAAATTGCTACTAATGAGTTTCATCTCATATAAATAATCACGTTGCGTTCGAATAATCTTAACATTGACATAATTTTAGTCATTCATTCGTTTGCTCGTATGTTATGTAGTATTCTTTGTTCTTTATTATAGTTAGTTACATTTTTCAGTTGTTTGACACATCAATCGGTAGTTTTCGTGTAGCTTTAAATGACATAAGGATGTGCTATTCTGAAATATCAATATCTACTAAACTTCATCATGGTCAACATTGGTTTGTTTATTATTTGGGTCGAGAAAAGAAAAATTGTTCATTTGTCGTTTTTTTGTTAAGTGATTGGCTGCTATAGATAATAGGACTGTCGCTTGCTAGCCTTAATCATCATAGAGAAAAATTTTTGAAGTCTTGGTTTCGACCAAACTATTCTAAATACAGACTAGAACGTATGGTAGACGGGTTGACTAATTCGATTCAATGACGTGCAGTTTGATACCATAAAACTAAAAAGAAAACAATTAATATGGTTGTATGATGAATGTAAATCCAGTCTATAAAACGCTCACTTATGATATATATTGTAGATATTACAATACGAAAATGATGTAAATACGACCTGTTTATGGATACTCAACTAGTGGATTGAACTAACTGCAGCACGCCGCTAAAAGTATTCTTTTTACCGACTTGACGCATGTAAAGCTGGAATACTATCTTCAATGGGTTACATCTTACGAATAGTAACGAATAGTTAAAGATTAGAACATCAAAATGGGATACCAAGTTAAATTGAATTACAATCAATATAATTATCATAGCATACAATTCCGAGGAGGAAACTAAAGTTTTCTTACGTTCTGCATTTTTTTCTTGAGCTTTTCTGCTAAGGATAACTAAGATTTTTAATAGTTCAGTGAAACAAATTGTCTATGTAAAAGCAAAGCTTCGTTAGTAATTTTGCAAAGAAAAGCAGCTACTTTCTATCAATGAGAAGCTGAATCAAATCACTTGATTTAGTTTCTCTTTGGATTGTATTAATTTTCTCTTTAATCTGATTGAGTTTCTCTTTACGAGGTATTTTTTTTCTCTTGGACCTAGATCAGTTTCTCTTTAAATATATTTTATTTTCTCTTTCACTTGATTCAAGTGAAAGAGAAAATACAAAAGCCACGAGAAGCAACTAAATCCCGTCAATTTTTGAAGAGTAATATGTTAAAAATACAGAAGATAACGCAAATGTCAAAAATATGATCTGACAGTCAACAAATCTAAAATTGATTTAATATAGACCACAGAATATCAAGTCGCAAATCCAGCTCAATATTTGAACAGTAACTTCAGATGTTCTTTCATTAAACATATTTCAATAAAGTAGCTTAATAAGTGTTCGAGAAATATTTCATCGTAAAATACATCATTTTCAGTAGCTTCCATTAAATACTGATATACTGTACTTTTTCGAATATAGTACTCAAAACTTTCGTAGGATAATATGGGTGGCACACGATCAATATTTTACGTGAAGCAATGTAGTTGAAAATAGGACCATTTTGTTCTATTTCTTCAATCGTGGAGAGTGTGAATGAAGAGAAGAAGAAAACTTGAACTCATACGCATATCTATATTCATACTTACAATCACATTAATGCATATTGTATTAAGAAAAAAACCAGATTCGAGAGAAAGAGCGTCGTAAATTATATAAAATGGTGAATATCAGTACTATTACATTGTCATCTCCCGCTATTCTATAAGTTGGTGAACATATTGAGAGAAACAACTGTTGTTTACTTCTAGTAAAAAATCGGTTGTTAAAATAAGACGAGAAAATAGGATGAAACACGGTCAAAATTAATATGATAATACGGCGTTGTATTGTAGAGCGCTGCGAAGTGAAACTTTTACGACTACGACTCCGTCAGCATTTTCTGTGGAACTTGGACTCCACCAAAACCCGAATTTTTTTTGTTTGACTGATATATATCTAGTGATTCCGAAAAAAGGATCACACATATATAATTTCGATCTTTGTCGTAATGGTAAATCACATAAAGAATCCAAATAATAACTTGAATAGAGAAAATTCTTTCGAATAAGAATTTGAAGAAAATATAATCCTAAGGATATTCTGAAAATTTAGAATTCTAGAAAACTTTCTCAATTAGACTTTTAGCACTTTGAACTCGAAAATAAATGCTTTTTTGATTGCATAGGACGATAGAGCAACTAATTCTAAACAAACCTATATTCAAGCTTTGCGCGACATTTTTTGACTGAATTACATTAATTTAAAAAAAGTTCACAAGTCCTTTGAGTCCAGCTTTCCCTCACGAAATGGCGAAAAAACTATCTTTTGGGCTTTTTTTAATATCGATGTAGTTCTTTTGAAAAATATCGTCGAAAGCTGCCAAACATCTTATTTTATAGACAATTAGCTGCTCTATTGTTTTGTAGAATCAAGAGAAACTTTTTTTTCAAATTCCATCTGTTGGAAAAACACTGTACTTTCAAATAGCATCAACAACAAATTTGATACCAAACTAAAGCGCGTGAAAAATGGAATTTATTAGTACTAAATAGCAACGATTATGGCAACTTCTCAGTTTCAAAGTGAGAAACATCCTGAATTCAACGCCATATCGGCACAGAAAGCTCCATTTCATGAGGCAGTTCAAACTAGATCTCATTTAAAACGATGATTATCACAAAGTAATCGGCACCTGACTAGGAAACATGGGAGCAAAGAACCAAAAATGGAGTTTAAAAGCCAAAAAATATATTTCATATGTTTTGACAAAAATGGAAATAAATATTGAGTTGTGAAAAACTTTCTCATGTTCGTATACGTCTCGTCTCGATACTCTAAAGAACGTCAAGTGTCTTCACACTGATTAATGATTATATTCACCAAGCCTTAAATAAATAAATATTACTGTGTTATGTTCATCATTTTAAATGAGATTTAGTTTGAACTGTCGCATAAGAAGGACTTTTCTCAATTGAATACTGAGAAGTTGCCATAACTCTAACTATTTAGTATTGATAAATCACATTTTTAACGTACTTTAATTTGGTATAAAACTTGTTGTTGATTCTATTTGCAAGTACAATGTTACCTCCTTGAAATGATATTATTACCATCCTAGCACATTGCCTTTTTTTATTTTTTATGCTTGCACATACATATATTATATACAAGAAACAAAAAGCAAAACCGAAAAAAAAAGAATACGATAAAAGTAAAACATAACAGCTGTGCGAATGTTTTTTTTTTGTTTTCTTTTAAAGTATTGAAAAAAGAATGCTTCACTACCATCTAAGTTTATAGTAAACACACAAACACAAAGTTAATATAAGAAATATATTCACACAGTCACCAGAATAATTTTTTGTGACATTGTCCAAAATAAAATATAATTGGTCTTAATACAAAAATAACGCCAAAGAACTTCACCGTTTTGGTTTTTTTATATATTTATCTATTTTTTATTTAAACGTTTTGCAGGTTTTGCTGTTGATGATTTTCTAGATGAAATTCGAACTGGACATGCACCGGTAGCTGAAAAGAAATTAAAAGCATCGGATGCCAATGAATCATTAACAGTTGAAGTTGAATCACTTATACTAAGTTCAGCTAATGCTTCTACAAAGAAATAATTATAAAGGTAAACATAACAAAAAAAAAAGTGACTTACGATCTAATGATGCTTTATATAAATAAGATGATTGATAAATTTCTTCTCCCTTATAATATACAGTAATACTTGCTACAGCTTGATCACTTCGTGGAAATGGATAAGGAGGCATTGAAAAAAAAACAAGGTTTCCGTTTTTTGTAAACGGCAATGATTGATGCCAACCAGTTCGGTTTTCTGTTATCAGTATAGTTATATCATCTTTCATAATACGACCTTTAAGAAGAGTATATACTCTTTCATTGCCACCCATTGGTCCATATGCTGGACCCATATGTTCAACACCAACATCACCATAAGCTAAAAAATAACAATGAATAAAATTCTTTTCGAACAAATAAACAAAAAATAAAATTTCTTACCTTCACTCATTACACAAGAATATGCGATACTAGCTTCATCTCGTTGATATGTATCTTTTTCAGCTTGATATATGCGTGTAAAGCGAAGTCTTGATTGATCAAGTTGTCGTGTTTTAATTAAATCTTTTGTTATATTATCATCTTGTTTACTTTTGATATATTCAATCATAAAACTATAAATAAAATGAAAATAACAGTAAACATTTTGAATTCAAAATAAAATTTACGTTTTATATTCGTTCTTAAAATCTTCATTGGTTACACAAAAATATAATGTATTAGGTTCATTTTGTCTAAAGATCAATGCAGCATCATCGAATGAATTGCTGCAAGTTTTATTATCAATTGTATATGGATGTGATTGTCCATCTATTCCAACAAGAGTAACTTCAATTATATTTTTAACCGATTGCTGTGCCCATATGCGAGGTATCTAAAAAAGAAGATAAAAATGATTCCTACATGGACGATATGGATATTAATCAACATACATAAATTGTTGGATATTCATATTGATCATGTACTGCACATCGAATATAATGTGATGCACTCCTACTTTCATTTTGTGTGCGTGGACGGAATTTTGAACGTGGCTGAGATTTTAATTCAATTTGTTTTGATTCCATTGAATCGAATTGAAGGACTAAATATAGAAAATAATTTATTATTTAAAATATTTTTAAAAAATACATACTCTGTTGATATTCAAAATCACTATACATTTGTTCTGTAGTACACGGTTGACATCCACCATAACCTGAAAAAAACAAACGATACCCATAAGTATTATGAAGATTTCTTTATTAACGTTAACGTACTTGAAAGAATATCAATGGGAGCAACACTCGATGAAGATTGTTGATTCTCTAAAGACAAATAGAAGATGATCAGAGATGAATTTATGTATACATCAACTTACTGGAACTTCTTTTAGGTTTTGATGAACTTTTAAGGATGCGGTGTTGTTGTTGAATATATTGTGTTGTAAGAATTGACACTAAAATTAAATAAGAAAAAAAAACGACAGTTAATAAAATTTAATAGTTAATGAATTTTTCTTACTATCGATTTCTTTTTGTTCAATTGGTGAACTGCCAATTTGAACAGAACTTGGTGATGATAAAATATCTGATGAATAAAAAAAATCTCATCATAAAAAAAAACATATATTAAATAAATTTATACCAACCTGTTTGTGATGAAGTTAAAGTCATTCTTTCCATGGTATCTTCTATTATACTTTGTCTTGGTATTTCTTGAAATGATATTGATGATATGAATTTACTTATGTCTTCATTGTCACAGGGTGATGCAGGTTCATGAGTGATGACCGAGTCGTAAATAGGAAATTCTGAGAAAAAAAAATATCAATTTATTATGATAATTATTTTTTTATTTATTATTAAACTCTGTCAAACTAAATCCTTTTTAGATTAAACAAAATTTATTTATTCCAAAGGTATTTCTTTCAATGTCTAGTTTGAGATGTACCTTCTTTATTTTCTTGATAAACAATTTTACTCAGAAGATTTTCATGATAAGTACTCAAATGACGTCAAATAATGTCTCGAAATTTTAAATATAAATATCAAAATAAAACTTACGATCCATCGGTAGATCAATAAGAGCATTGCTTATATCATCAGTGTTATGTATAGTTGAATTTGATGCGAGGTAGTCGTCGGGAAAGACAAATCCACCAAGAATCTTTTGAAAAACAAAACGAAATAAGAACTAGCAATCAAATTTTGATCTTTTCATTCTAGTTTACCTGATCATTAAGCAAAGAATCGGATAGATCTGACAATACTGATGGCTGTCGTTGACCAGTTAAATTCAACGAATCTACCAGAATGTCCAAGTCTAAGTTCTCGTCCATATTCATTATGAATAAAATTAATCAATAAATTAATCTAAAAGCAACGAATAAAACAATCCATTTTCTATTTTTACTGAATTAATCAACCATAACGCGAAGTATGACACATAAGAAAAAGTAATATATCGAGTTTTTGTTATGTGTTACTATGTATTTTATTTTAAAAGAAAATTATTGTGTTGTGAGCCCTTCACTTTACCATCGAGAGAAAAACAAATGACGTTATATCGTCTTTTTATGTATTCTGCAACCCCTCTTGTTACTTTTCTACATTAAAAAAAACTTTTTTTTTTTATTCTTACGCCCTGTCATTGCTGCCCCTTACTACCTTGCTGATGTCGCCCTAAAAAAAACAATCTCATGATATTGCAAAGCAAAGCAAAGAACGAAAAAGAATTACACCACTCTCCATATATGCGTCATGTATTGCCTTTTCTATTGGTGTACATTATAGTTCTGAATACACAGTCACAGAAAAAAAAAACAAAAATAAAAAAAAAGCTTGATAGATGTCTATCTACCCTATCAGCGGCTGTATATTTATATAGATTTAGAGAAGTAAAAAAAAAAAAAACAATGGTTTGAATCATTTTAAAAAAAATTGATTGAAAAAACAAAAAGGTGTGGTTTATGCAACGTTCAAGAGAATTTTATTTTTAATATATTATATAAATAGTTCCTTAGAAAATGATCATCTGATTACAAAAAGAAATGTACACTATAGTTTGATTACGTCAATCACTCATTACAGAAAAGTTCAAGACACCAATAAGATCATATATATACGACTGAAACTTACTTTTCTTGCAACAAGTCTCTAATTTTTATTTTCTAGCTTTTCTAAACATTGTCAAAATCTTATATTCTATATCGGTATAAAAAGTCTAATAGAAACATATAATATGTGTGTACTGTCGGTTGCTAGAATAAAATATTTTATTTGTAATAGATAACCTTAGACTATATGTTTATAGGCACTTTAATAAGTTTATTTAGGTTTTTTTTTTTTTTGAAAAAAGATAACAGCTAATGTCTTATCTCATTGACAATAAAATATCTCAAACTACCAAGTAATTTATTGAGTTCTTTTTTTTAAATTATATTTTATTGTTAAGATAGTTTTATATTTTCTCATATTAGTAACAAAACTATAAAAAAATGATTGTATATGGGGCAACCTTATTATTTGATCTGAATCGAAAAGCAAAATAAGTAATAACTTTGAAATTAGCATAAAAAGCTGCATCGAATTACATGTATTTGAGCAAATTTATATGTAATAAATGCTATAAATGTGTACTCTGTTCAGTATTTTATTTAGAACTGTGTCTTTGCTCTCTTACTCACTTGAGATTGGTTGTACCTAGGAAAGAGCTTTGATAAAATGCATGTGATTCGATGCAATGTGTTATGATGACTCTCATATGATTAATTATCTTGATTTTGAATTTAGATACGGTATAAAAGTTGTCATATACAGTCATTTATTTACACTCTTCCTACCAAAACAAAAAATATGTCGAATTATCTTCACAATAAACCAAAGTCAACAAAAAGGAATCCAACAAATTATTTTATAGTATGAAATCTTTTATTGCCCATAAGATAAGAAATAAACTCTTCTCCTTCCTAAAAAAAAATAAATACATTATCAAAAATGCCTATATACATATATTTCAAAATTATGTATTACAAATAGTATGTTTTACTTGAATAACCAATAATATACATGAATCATATATTTCTACGCGACTTTTTTTCTGAATTAAAATAACATACTTTGAAAGAATATCGAAAAACTACCTAATCGAAACTTGAGACTTATTGAAAAGAAAGTGAATTATACTCATTTATGTCCAATTTTATTGATTTCTCGAACTTTTTCTCATGAGCAAGTGACCTAATTGACATACGATGTACATTTTTTCGAACCAAATTATCACGATCCATGAAAGCATTTATAAATAAATTAAAAATAAAACTCACTCAACTTTTAGGTTTTCCACATCTTACAAATCTAAACACTGTTTTATTTTAAAAAAGTAAAAATAGATTCAGCTTTTTATCACATTCCAGATAAAGTTAACAAAAAAAACAAGACTAATCATTCGTCTATACTTTGTTTTCAAGACAATATAATTACAAATAACAAAAAGAAAAAACACCAGTTAAAATCACAGAAAAAAAATCTAGTGTCGATGTATTGATTGAGGTGATGACGAAAAAAGTGACTCAAGTGCCGCATTAAATGTTAAATTATTAAACAGTCTATCAGGTGCTGTCGATGGAAGTAATGATTCAACTGTTCGATAGTAATCTGTTGCAGACTAAAAAGTAATAAATCAATTAAGTTAAGTTGAATTGGATATATATGTTTATATTTACATCAAATTTTATTTTATACAATTGCCAAAGTGTTGATCCAGTAAAACGTGATAAAGCATTTTGAAATCTTAAAAATAAATGAAAGAATTAAAAAGAAATTGTAAGAGAGAAGTCGTAAAAAAAATATTTTACATTTCAAGTTTTTGTCGATTTAACCATTCAATCACATCATCGGCATTCCATTCGTTAACGTTTACAATAGGAGTCCAACAACTACTCATCGTTGTCATAGAATGACAATTAGAAGTATGCATCGAACCTAAAAAAGAACAAACGAAATCAAAAATTAATAGCAAACAATGAGTAGATAGTAATTACGTGTTCGATCATATTCATCAGCTCCTAGAGAAATTCGAACAGCTTCTATTTCACGTCTAAGTAAATTGAATGCTTCCTCGAATGGAAGTTGACTGAAATCAATTTGAAATTTTGATCCATTAATAATTCCAAGCCAACCAGCTGCTTTGTAACCTGCTTGCATTAACATCGGAATAGATGCTTTATTACGTTCAACAGAATATTCAGCTTCTATAAAGAAAAATATGTTTTCAGAAAAATATCATGATTAATGAACCTATACCTAATCGACAATATCGACTGTTATAATAGTTTTCATTAACTGCCATTAAAACAACGTATGCATTTTCAACAGCAGAAGCCATAGATGTTAGAATATCACCAGATATATCATCTTGATCAATCCAAACAGAATAATTTAAATTCTAAATATAAATGATTATTGAAAAACAAAGAATAATTTGATTATATTTTTGTTTACTTTTAATTCTCTAGCAATTTTTGAACATAAAGGTTTTGTTGAATGATTATAACTAACCATAATATGTCCAATGTCATTTTTATTTTTCTTTGGTTCAGCATATTCTATCACGCATGTCGTTGATTTTTGTTTGATCAATAAGATTTCTAATCGAGAAAACTAATAAAAAAAAATGAAATTCAAGTGTTATTTTACCATCTTCTTCATCTATTTTAACTGTACAAGGTACACAGAAACTTTCTCCATAGATATCAGTCCGTTTTGATTCATAGTCAGTATCTATATCTGGTATAATACCCGAAAAACTGTTTTCTGATGATATAGTTTCCGGTACACTTGAGTGAATATCACAATCACGTTCTTGTGAGGTTTGAGAACGAAGAGATGCTATAACACGAGTGAAATAAAAAAAGTATTAGAAGAATCATAATAGTAATACAAACTATCAATGGTTTTCTCAACTGGATATTTCTGTAATTGATTAAGACCGTTACCTAGAATATTATTTCATATTATTTGTGAATATATAAAATGAATGAAGACTGTACTATCATCAGTGGCTTCTGTAGGTTGTTTTTCTTGACTATCAGATTCGGTTTCACTTTCACCTAAATAAATATTAAAAAAGAAACTTATTCAAAATCTAATATATGACGTAATTAAAATGATTTCAATATTTCTTATGTAAATTCAGCGAGATTAATACGTACAATCATTATCATCTAATAAATAATTGAGATCTGCATGTACACCTAAAGTTCTTGTAAGATCAACGATACGTTGATAATCTATTTGCGATTTTGAACACTATTAACGCAAAATATGTTTTTTAATTGGAATCAAATAATAAAAAAAACCAATTACTTGCACATCTGAATCTTCGTCTGATCGATTTGCATCACTAACAACTGGTGTTAGCATAGGTGTCTTAAAATCTTTTAAAAGACGGAAGTAGGAAGATTTTTTTTTTATATGAATAAAATATGACATACGTGATAGATCTGGCTCTGGATCGTCCATAATAAATAAACTGACTTAGATAGAACTCAATAAGTTGATTTTGAATAAAATTCGATGTATTTCTCCTTTTTATAATAATTAATAGTTTACAAGATCAATCTAAAAAAAAATAATACCTTTTGATCTTTTGCTCATATTCGAAAATGTATTTAAAAAAAGGAAATAACACGCGAAGAGAAAAACGACAACAGAACGTCATCAATGTATCAACAATATGGAAAGGAAAAGAAAAATAGTACAGATGAGTAAAACATTTGATAAATAAATACGGATAAACAGCAGACGAAAGAAAAGTAATTTTGCATTTTTTTTTATTAGTAACTAGTGGCCGACTGACGTTTTGATAAACAAATATAATTCATTGTATAAAAAGAGTCGCTAACATCGCATCACCTTTTTATTGATTTTTTTTGTAAAAAAAAATTACCAATTAGTCATCGTATTTCACTCATCTCTTATGTTTTGATTATTTAAGTATTAAACTTCACATTTTTTATAAAGAATAACATCATTTTATCATTGCTCACCCTGCGAAAGAAAAAAGAAACATAAAAATCGCGGAATAAGGCGTGACGTATTTGCCAAATAAAACATTTTATTAGTTGAAAGAAAGTAAAGAAAAAAAAACCTATAAATCAAGCTTGCCCTATTTACAGTTTTGTGTTGCATGGTACTTTTATTACATATGAAACAGAAAAAAACCGTAACCAATCAATGTAACAAAACAAAAAAAAAATAACAATTGTACTCAATGAAATCACATAAAAAATATTTAGTCAAAGTGACCCGACTCAATCATAACAAAACAGAAAATATTAGATAATAATTATTTTTAAAAATTCAATAAATTGAAATAAATTAGACATTGGTTAGAATAGAAAGAAAGAGAGATTCATAATCAAAAATAATATAACTATTATTTGCGATAAAGATAAAATAAATAAAGTTTATATTTAATATTAAATAAGAATTTTTGGTTCTGAAACACTTTCACTAATTTCTTTATGTGGTAATATCACACCACCATTAATAAACAATTCATCTTGTACCGATACATCAAGTCCAAGTACAGTTGTGTTTTCCATACGCACCTAAATAAATCAAAAAATTTAATTAAAAAACAAATTTAATTCAATCGATTCAAGAATTTACCCATTTTCCAATTGTACATCTCCAACCAATAATACAATTCGAAATCCATGAATGACTTTTAATTAATGAATCTGCTAGTACAGTGCAATTTTTCAAACAAACACCATTTTCAATAATTACTCTAGGTCCAATGACAACATTGGGTCCTATTCGACAACGTTCACCAATTTTTGCTGTTGGATCCTACCAAAAACAAAATTTTTTGTTTTATTTAATCATTCAAATGTAAAGAAATAGTTAAATATATATATATACAAATAAAACATTGCCGACCATTCCATTTTCACGGGATAATCGTTCTGGGTTTGAATTCCGTACATAATTTAAATATAAACTCATACCAATTAAATAATCTTTTGGTTGACCGACATCCATCCAAAAACCTTTGAAAGAAAAAAAAATGATTAACTTAAACATAACAATTAGCTTTCATTAAATCTGTAATACTGATCTCACTGATAATTTCTCTAATATCTAACAAGAAAACAAATATTTGAGTTTCAGACATCATTTAACCTCATATTTGACGTTGATCTTGACTTCTCGGATATTATGACAACCCAAAACAGATTTGAATCTCGTGTAGAATCCTGCGCAATAAACTTTTTCCACGCGTCTGTATTCTGAATGTTCTGTCCGGTAGAACGTTCCGGATTCGAGAATGTTCCTCAGGATCTTAGTTCATAGTCTTGGCTTTACAAGATTTTTTTTATAGATAAAAAGTATTCTTTCGAAATAATGAATTTCAATCGGAGGTTTACCTAAACACAAAGCTAGTGTTGATTAGAATGTCCTAAAATTTTCAAGATAAATAAAAATATTTTTCTTGAGATAATATGAACATTGGAGAGATAGTCAATTTTACTTGCGTTGTCAATATCTCAAGAAAGATATACTTGCTTATCTAGAAAATTTGAAATCAAACTTCTCTATTTCACAGACATGGAATCGGGTCATATTCTTTTTGAAATCGGACCGAACTGATCTAATCTTATAAAAATTTGATACGAATCGTTTTAGATTTTCCTTTATCTCTTGGAAATCGATATGTAATCAAAACACGACATCAATGGACATCTGATATTAGAAGACATTCTCTGGTTAGTATACGAATCTATACAATACTTTGATTCAATTTCAAATTAATTCGATATGCAATAGTTTTAAAGTTTTCTTTTGTATGATTAAACTGTTCTGTTATTTTTAGTTTAAAAAAAAATTATATTATTTTACCTTTAAGTTCATATGCATATAATTGTTTATCTGCAGCCATAGCTGGAAAAATTTCTTTTTCAATTGATGTAGGTCGTAACTAAAAAAGAATTTTTTAATCTTCATAACATATTAAATACATCCAATTAATTACTTCAATTCGATCAAGTATAGATGAGTTGAATATATATAAACCAGCATTAATTTTATTCGAAACATATTGACGTGGTTTTTCAACAAATCGTTCAATTTTACCAGTATCTTGTTCATAGACAACAACACCATATTTTGATGGTTCTTCAACTTTAGTTACCTATATAATTACAATTTATACAGAATATTTCAAGGGTCTCTGAAAGAAAAAAAGCGACTAGCTACTCAGTAATTCAATGGCTTTAAATATGATTTTTTTTTATAGCTTGATCACATATTTATTAAAGTTGTATTCAATATATTTTAGATAAGATGTTTATGTTTGCAGAAGTCAGAATTAAAATAATTTCATTGACAATCGAAAGTTGCAAGTCGAATTCTGCATAAACACGCCAGCAAAAAATATATTTCAACGATTATGTGAAACCGTACTGTCAAAAACCGATTACAATGGAGAAGACCGTAGAGGAATTACTTGAGAAAAACTTGATGAAGTTATTGACGCTTGTAATAATGAGTCAGAATCAAGTGTTCGGTCTACGTAACTCTTCTTCGTAGAATTGAAGTGTATCTTGTATGACTTTAATATGAAATATTTTGTCATCATCTGGTATGTTGTTGTTTATGGTAATAAGCAAACTTGTGCAGTAAATTGAATACGTGATCCTGATTCATTTTTACAGAAATCCTTAACTAGATTGGCTTTTTCTATAATGATTGCCGTAGATCTTCCAGAATGTGATCGATTATCGACAGTATCACTCTCAAATACTCACTGAAATACGGTTCTAATATAGGACTCAGTTGACGTATGATATTCGAATTCGACTTTGCAGTTTTCATTTTACAATGGTAACTAATTAATGCTCTAAATCATGTAAGCTAAATTTTTTGACAAAAACTCAGTTTTAACATACGAGCTTTTTTGAACAATACGGCTTATTCTGTGATATTTACTCTACAAACTAATATATGTTAGAGGCTCTAATAATGTCTTACCAAGGCTTATGAATATGAAAGAAAGTTCGAGCCAATAAAATCAGAGTTAAATTTGACTTCGACCATGTTTCGTACACAGATATCTCTATAAAATATTGTTGGAACCTTCAAAACGCGTTAGTTCGTACAGTAAATATTAGAGAATAAAACCTACTATTGAAAAAATTTCTATGTTAAAATTCAGTTTTTAATTTTATTGTGACTTTTTAGGTGTAACTATTTGATCTGATATATATTGAATAAAGCTTGAACGAGTACACGATCAAACTGTGGAAAAAAAATTCAAATCTCTTGAATTGTTGAGAGGCTATACACGGTTGTTTTTTTGTTCGGACTTTTGAAACACCATGTATATATATATATAAATTAATCCTTGATTTTGAAATAAAACTCCTTATACATACACAAATAGTTCCTTCACATTGATGATGTTTATGAAATTTCATCATATCCTCAAATGGAAAGTCACATATAACATCAGAGTTAAGTACAAAAAATGGATTAATATCTCCTTGAAGTTGATTACGTGCTAATGCCAATGGGCCAGCTAAATAAAAACAAAAGATCATCATAGAAAAACTAGAACGAAAAGAAAAGACTATTGTTTAAAATTAAAACCTGTTCCTAATGGTTCTGTTTCTTGAGAAAGTGTTATCTTTATATTTAATCGTTTGGCTTCTACTTCCATTTCTCGCTGAAGCATATCTGATAAGTAACTAACGGCTAAAATCACATGTGTAACACCAACCTAAGCAAAAAAGAACGAAGAATATTTCAAATAATTCAATATGAATATATATATACTTGAACTAATGCTTCAATTTGATGTAATACCATAGGCTTATTACAAAATTCAACTAATGGTTTCGGTTTTGTAAGTGTTAACGGACGTAAACGTGTTCCGTAACCACCGACAAGAATAAGAGCTTTCATTTTTTCTTGGTTTATAAATGTTACTAAAACAAAAAAACATAAAAGATATTAAATATTTGAACCCTAAAATCCAAGATATTAAAATTTCAATTTTTAATATATGTTCAAAAAAGATAAATGAACAAAATGCATGTATAAATATAAAAAAAAAACAAAGGAAACAAACTATTAATTATAAACAATCTGTGATTTATAGAGTAAAATAAGATACTTATTGTAATGTTCAAAGTAAATTTTTATAAGAGTAACAATTTATTCGTTATATATTCTTGAAACATATTCATTACTTGTCATCATATGTATGATCTACAGATAAAGACAATGTATAGATTTTTTAAATATAAAATATATAAAGATTTGATATTTATATGAATGTATTAAAGCTAACTTTGAATTTCATTTGAAATAAATATTTGATGATCATCAATTTCATATAGATTCTAATTGATTTATTTCTTGCAGAAGATAATAATATTTGATTTAATACATTATTATCGAAACCATAGGTTCACATAAGCAGAATCAATCAAGATTAGATTTATTACCCATTAAAAAAATAGGTGTTCTGTTCTTTTTTAATTGACATACGTTTCTTGATCAGTAAATATAGTAACACCTGTAACACGTTGAATCCATCACCATTCTTCATGGCCATGTTCAAGGACATCTGTCGCACACGCTTCTTTGTTTGCATACATCAAGTATCTTTTTCTCTTCTTCTTTTTCAATGCCATGTTGGTCTTATCTTTATTTATGTTGCATGTTTTTTATTCATTCTTTGAGTAAAACAGAAGCGAGTAAATCGCTCCGTCACAATAGCATTCACTACAAGATAAATTTCGTCAACTAAGAAAATTAGCGTAATTTATTTAAAGAGAAAAAAAAACAATTTTGATTGATTATTAGTTATTAGTAAATTTTTTCTTAGTTACCGTAGAATATTTTTTTTCTTTTTTGCGACGCTGCGATGGTCGATATTGACTTTGCCAAGATATTATTAATAGGAGATGAAGTGAAAAGCACTAGAACACATACATACACACTTTATTTTTTTATTTTTTATCTGTTTTCGTGTCTTTATTATGATTTTGACAATAAATCGTAACAAGAATGACAAGAGTAGGTTCTTTCTAATAGCTGTTATTATGTCGATGATCTATCATCAAAATAATGACAGCAACACAAAAAGAACAAAGAACAAAAAAATATGTGGGGGAGGAGTTGCACTTTTCATTTGATTTTTCATCCGTAAAGACCGAAGAAGGGTACATCAACTACCTGAATGTTAGGGAAAAGAATAGTCTACAATAACTAGGAAGAGATTTACTAATAACTAACAATTAATCAGCTAAGTATGATCTTCCTCAACAAAAGACAAAAAAAGCAATATATTGGTATTTTTCTTTCAAGTTCATCACTATAAAAAGAATTGACGTATATATCTACCTATATAGATTTCTTGTGGTAAATGATATTTTATTGTATATCAACCGTATTGATAAAACAAGAGGTAATATCAGCTTGAAGTGTAATAAAGTTAACATTCTTAGCTATTAGAAAAAGAGGACCTTTTAAGAAGCACGACATTTATTCACACACCCATATACATGTACGCTCAACTATTAGTCTAGCTTCGTGATCTAATACGATTGGTGTTATTTTATAATCTGAAAAATACAATTCAAAATATAATTTTTTGACAAATAAGAGAAATTTTTATAGTCAAAATTGTATCTCAATGAAACAGAAATAGTATCGGTTAGAATATTGTCATGGCATTTACTAATAATATGCTTATCAATGAAATAAACGATGGCGAAATCGGTGGATAAAAATTGAACAAAATAACTAAATTATTCTGAATTGATGGCATTTGAATCATTGTTGAAATTTTATAATATGATACTATTAACAGTATTCATAACTACCATGAAACTAATGGCTATTGCTAAGAAACATTAGTATAAAAAACAAACAGATTTAAAAGATTGTATTCACATCAATATTTATGACAAAAATGTTAGTGACAGCAGTCAAATCATAGTACAGCACGTTTTGCCATGTGTCAATGATCGATCAACGATGACATCTGTCGAAACGCTAAGATATGTCGAGAAATAGCGAATGTAATCTTTTTGTGCCGTTTAGAAATCGTAGCATTCATGTATAAGCAATTTTATATTAATAATCCATGATCCAAAATTTAATTTCAAGATCCATCTGAGTTCACATAAATTCGATTTTGAGAGATAACTCAACTATCTAGAAATTTATAATTCTATAGAATTTCACATCATGAATGAATTTAGTATCGGGCAGAAATAGTCAAAGGAAGGAATCCAAGTAAATCTAATAATTTCATAGAATTCTACGTTTCAATCTCAGAGAAAGTCGCCTTAACTCTCACTGTCAAGATTTTATTAGAAATCAAGAACTTTAATCAAATAAAGTAAATGTAGTAATTTAATAGAATTCTGTTCACTTTCTTCATTTACTATTAAATTTACTTGAATTCATTTAAAGTCATGAAGAAATTAACAGTGAGGATGAGAATTGGAACCGGATAGGACTTCGATTGGACTGAGCGTAGGATCATTCTAGTGAGGACTTCTCTAACAGAAAGAACCCATTATAACTTGTTTCTTATGGAATCAATGTCAAGATTGCATCCTTTATTAAAAACTCTATGAATTTTCTTGTTTTGTTGTATATACTTAAATTTATTCTATCAATGATTCGGTTGAGTTATATGTTTAAGTTAAATTCTCTGAACTTACTTTGGTTGTTCTAATCTTCGATATATAGATATTGCTAAATTTGTTATTCTTTCAAAATTATTTTAAGATGAGTTATCTTTTGGTTTCGTTTTTAAGATATAAACGAATTATTTCATATATGTTCATATGTCTTGTATTAAACCTAACAGTAATTATTCATTTGACATATAAGTGCATAATTTACATGTTTAGTACATCCTTGATAAATATATACTTTGTTTTTTTCTTGAAATTTAGCATGTCTACATCATTAGTTTCGCCAATCACTCCGTACATAAGATGATTTTATGATACATAAGTAAAATAATATGTCATCAGCGACATACACAAACTGAAATCAAGCATAACAAAATGAATAGTTCTGATGTTATACAAATGATACAAATATCTTGTTGAGAAGTTATATCAAGGTTTAAATACATGATTAATTGATCTCGAATATTCACTTATTCCACTAAATACAAACTCTTTATTAAGGCATCGATTTTGATGTCTTTAGTTATGGCATTTATTCACAAGATATTGACGTTCATCGCAAAACCATTTAAGGAGTTGTATTCACGTGAAATGAGATATTGGTTTTTGTATCACTCGATAAGTGATTTTAGATCTTATGCAAGCTTTCGTGCTTCTGTTCATTAATATTATCATTGTTAAAAATAATTCAATTATTTTGTATTTCAACTGAAAAAAAAGAATATTTTCTATAAATTAATGAAATAAAATTTTAAAAAATTTCTTCTTCTTCTCTAATACAATATCTTTATGTCCTATGTGTAGTGCGTCGATTATAACAAATAGAATCAAGTTTATTTCAAATATTTGTCAATAGCTGATATTTATTCATCTAGAAAAAAAAAACAATCAGATATATCACCGTTTAGTTTAAAGACACACAAAAAACTATGACATTATGCACAAACCAAAACGCTATTTAAGAAAAAATTAGCGTATTATACAAAAAAGAAACGAGACGATTTGCTCTTTGTTTATTGTTGACATAGATAAAGACACAAATACAAAAAAAAGAAAAGAAAAGAAGACAGGAAAATTGAAATAAACTATCGTCGTTGAATATTCTGATTGCGTATATAGGGAACATGTGATCGTGTACATTTGTTTGCATAATGACTGAAATAGATGAATTAACAACAACTTTAAGCATTCAAAGAAAAAGACATTTTTATCATTATATACTATTTAGTTGTCAAGAAGCATGTTTTTCTCAATATTTTCTAACTATCTGACAATACGATATGATGTAAGTAAAACTTTTATTTATTGTGATTGGACAGAGCTCATTGAACTACTTCTACAATTGTTGTTTTTGATGTAAGTGAACAATGCTTTTATCGCGAAACTTTAGAGCATTAGACTAACAAAAATCAGAGAAGCCTACATCAACTGAAATATGTCAAAAGCATCATACTTCAATATCCTCAATATTTATTCGATATTTGATTTTGCTTTTACTCGTCATATGATTAAAAGAAAATTTAAGTACGATTTTTGAGAAAATTGCGTTATTGTTGAGAAAAACATTTTTTCCGATATAATAGCGAATTACCAAAAATACAAGTTTATGTTCTGAGTCAGCGGAAAACTCTGCATCGAACTTTCGATTCTTACACGTCTCACTGGGTCTTTTAGGTTAATCTGATCTGTAGTTCCTCTAAGAAACCGCAATTGAAGAAAATTAGTTTTAAGTATAAAGTATACTGTTCGATGTCAATTTGTCTGTCGATTCTAAATAGGATACCATATTTATGAAGTTTTTCTATCATATCGAAAAAAATCGAGTTTCTTAACAATGAAACAATGTCTCAAATTTGTACGTTAGTTTTTTTCACCGTATGACAAATGAAAGCACTAATTTTCGTAAATTTCGCTACAAAAACATTGTTCATATACATTAAAAACAGTATTTTTAAAATTAGTTTGATGAGCTATGTCTAATCAAGGCCAAAAAAAATTTGTTCGAATTTTAAATTGTCGACACTCTCTGATTAAGTTTTGCTCAACATGAAGTCCATTTTTTCAATTTGTAAAATTCATTTTGCAAGGTTTCTTTCTAGATAATATCATTTTGGAAACCTTCACATCATCTAGAGATTGTAATATACTTCTCTAAATTCTTATTTTCACATATATATTTCAAACTATAAAGTTGAATTCAAATTGAAAATTCCTAAATTTTCATCTATCAATATCAGAAACAACTAATGATATTAAGTTTTGATGAAATCTATTTATTGATTGTCATTTGAATATATTAGAGACACTGATGAATGAAAATAAGGTAATATGAAATCTGTCTTAACTTACCCTCGTTCACCACATTTAAAACAAGTCACATCATGTTGAAATGGTTGTGATAGTCCCATTCCAGTCGGATGTTGTTCATCAGGAGGATGTAAATTTCCAGACTGTTGTGATAATCCACCATCATGATTAGGATTTATATTTTGATTTTGACCATAATTTGATCGACTATTATATTGTTGTGATTGAGTATTAATATTCGATGACATACTATGATATTTTTGTCTTTCTTCCAATGGTAATTTAAAACATGATGAAGCTTTATGACCTGTTTCATGACAAAAATCACAAACAAAAACAATTTTACGTTGTGCAGGAGTATATTCATTTGAATTAGGTAAATCAAAAGTTGGATGTGATAATGTACAACGTGGTCCTTCAGGACAAAATCCACATAAATAATTTTGACAAAGAACTTTTCGTGTATGACGATTTTTACAATTTGGTCCATGACGACAAAAACCACGATCATACCATGGACAATCTTAAAGCAAAAAAATATATCTTTAAAAATAAATTTTCTCAAAAAAGTTATTAGATACATACCACGTATTTTGGATTCAGGATCAAGATGAAGAAATGCACATTCTTTATTCATACATTGTCCAAACTTTGAGAAAAAATAACATTCAGGCATTTTAGCCATATCATATTCATGAAGAAATTCACAATCATCGCCTAAAAGAAAAAATCTTAGAATAAAAAAAAAAAAGGCTTTCAATCAATTTAAATTTTCATACCTTTTTTACATAAACCACGTAACCAATGTTTACATACAACTGTTTTATCTCCATGTATATGACGAAATGGACAACGTTGATTTGAACAATTTGAACGAAGAAAAAATTCACATACACCAACATTAGCTTTATCCATATTAGGAAATGGTAGTGGTAATGCACCTTGTTGAGAACATACTATTTCATCAAGATCGAAATGTATGTTTTGTACAGGTGCAATAATATCTTGCATCAACATAATTTCTTCTTTTTTTCTGAAATCAAAATAGAAAAGGCTTGCATTATATTTGTATTTGTAGCATAACTTTTTCATCGATGGTTAAATGTTTCAACCATTCACATACAAATCGATATTTAGATGGTGCCACATGTATAGTAACTGTTTATTTAATATTCACATATTTATTATAAAATCTTAGAAAAAAGATCTATGGTTTTTTTTTCTTGTTGTAATGTCAAACATTCGAAAAAAAACCTCGACAGTGTCATTTTGTCCATTGCAAAATAGCTTTGATTTCAATGTTCAACTAAGAAAAGAAACTTTAATGAGTATGTCAGTTGCCTATTTTCATGGGTCACAATCAGTTGAATGTCTTATTGAATCAACATGGTCATTTATAAATGCAAAACTATCAAAGAATGAGAAAAGTCCAATTTGCTTCTCATCAAAATATGATGCTGTAGAGGCATATTAAATCTTTATTGTGGAATATTGAATAGTTTTATTTAAAAAAAACAATAAGATAGATGCTGCGAAAATTTTTGGATCATGAACTGTTTTGTCGTGTTACCAAAGTTTACAAAGATAAAAATATATTATCCAAAAACTGTTAATGATACATCTCACTTGAACACACTTAATTCTGTTCGACAACGAAAAACTAAATAAATAGCATGTTCACCTTTGACAATGGAAAGAATGAAAGACGAAAGTGATTTCAAAAAAAAAAAGAGAAAAAAATAAAATTTGAGTTGCTTAATGATCGAATATTTATTGATTCATTGAATGATTGTTATGTTGAAGTTTATTCGCTAACAACAATAAAACACTATACAAAAGATAGTTTTCTTGTGTTCAGCTCTATTGTTCTTTGTCTTTTTTCTATTATGGTCAAATCAAGTACGCACTAGAGTTTATTATTTATCAACTGTATAAGCTAATTTAACTTTTATTAATCATTATTAAAAATATTATTTTTGCCACTATATGATTCGTTCTTATTGAAAAAATAGAATTTTGATTATTATTAAATTTAACTGAAGTTCTATTGTAGACAGTGTATATCAAAACAGAACAATATAATGACTTTTTATTAAATACTGGACAAAACGAAAATGAACAAGAAGATGAAGAAGAGGAAATATCAGCAAGTCAATTCGTTTCAAATCATGATATTGATAAGAAAAATGAATTCAAATTGTGCATTGGTTCAAGTTAGTAAACTCGACGACTTCATCATTAAGCACGTCCGCTACGGTATCCTCTTCTTTTAGTTCGATTTATGTGTTAGACATACATACTTAATCGATTGGATACAGACAGAGTTGTTTAAGTCAAGTCAAAAATGTATATACATATAGATATTTTATGCACTGCAGTTTTGATTTCTAATTTGAAATGTAATAGTAAAATACAATCAAGAAGTGCAAAAATATTTTCACAAAATGAATTTATCTCGAAATAAAATGAAGGATTTCGAATATGTTGAAAGTCGTTTTCAATTTTTATTTGTCATATCACGTCTCAATAATTTTTTTATAAAATAAAATATATTTGATTTCTTTATTTTAAAATAATGAAATCGATGGTTAAAATTTAGTAACATAAAATTAAATTTTAATATGGATTTAAAAAATAACTCTTTCAACAATTTGTGCTCAGCTACAAAAGATGTTCAAATAATAATAGTACGTTCAAGTACTGAAGCAACACTTGCTCTGATGTCTTCATCATCGAGTGCATTTAAAACTGCTCGTGATACATTTTTCCAAGATATCGAATATGATAGAGAAAGGAACAGATGATCGGCTGAATACTTATTATGTGAAACACCAAAGGAGTTTTTAATGTCTTGAATGTTACGTCAGATTTCACTCGACATGTTCGAAAACATCATACAAAAGCTTTTAACCTATGGTTATATGAATTAAAAACTATGTCTTTAGTAACTCGAAAGAATAAACAAACAGAACATTTTCAAAAACAAGTCATATGTTCCAACGTTCATTGTATCATAAAACTCATCTTCTTTTGAAATAGAATAAAAGCATCATTCTCTGATCTTTTCACAAATAAAAGAAAATTTGACAAAAACTGACTTGGATTTTGACTTGAATCGAAAAATAGCTGACTTGTCCATTTCTGGACAGAGTAGCCGTTGAAACTATCCCGTATAACCATCTTTGATAGGCTTCAAAACATGCTGTATGGCTGTGATCATCGTCCCACTTTCTCAATATCCTAGATCCGTCACTGAAAGATAGAAGATTGCTGATGAATAGATTTTTTACAATCAGTGAAAAAAATTTGATTGGTTGTTCCATGATTTAATCATTTTATCATATATCCAATTGAATTTTTTTCTCAAATTGCATAAATGTGTAGCATTCGCATCAAATATATATCGATATAGACAGACAGAGAGCATACTGCATCTTTGTATTCCTAATAAACACACATCATAACCAATATGGCTACTATTTGTGCACGCTTATTCTTTTGCTTATTTTGAAAATATTCGTTTAAATCAAAACAAAAATTCAATATTTTTCTTTTCTAGAAAAGAATCTTTATTTTTTTTTTTGTCTTTTCTATTTATTTGATAAATTATGACAGACCAATTTGGAGTTGTTTATGGTGCTTCATTGCGTATGTTATACTTATTTTGAAATATTATTTATTCTTTGAAAATTAAAATTTTAGTTCTTGGCGGTATAGTTGGCTATATTCGTCGTCGTAGTAATATTTCACTTTTAGCTGGTATGTTGATATAAAATAATTTAATTAATTAATTTAAATATTTTTTTATTTTTTTAATTTAGGTCTTTTCTTTGGTGCTTGGTCTATTTACAATGCAACACATCCTACACGTCAAAATTATGTTGCTAATTTTGCTGTAAATAAAAATAAAAAATTGTCTTTTAATAATTTATTATTGTTTAGATTGCTGCAAGTCTCGGTATTCTAATGTTAATACGCTTTTTGAATAGTCGTAAATGGTTTCCAGCTCTTATTATTGTTGGTTTATCAAGTGTACTAGCCTATCGAAATTATCCTTATCTCAAATAATACCGTGACCTATGAAAAAAGATATTGTTAAACAAAAATGTGTAATTTTTTCCATCATTTAATCAGGCAGATTATTTGTTTTCTTTTTTTTTTTGTTCTATATCGTCTATAGTTCAACGACGTTTTGTTTTTTGTTTTCTTTATTACTTTTTTCTTTCTTTCTGTGAACGAATTAATTTTTATCGTGTATTCATAGATTAGCCTTAGAAAAAAAAAATTGAACTATTCTATCATCATCTAATACAATAAGAAACAAATGAGAATGAAATGTTTATTGTTGTTTTTTTTCTTTGTTTCTAGAATGTGCATATTCGTACGAAATTTTCTTTATTGGTATTATAACAATAGCAATTAAAGAACAATAATGTCCTTTCCACCACATATGCCAATAATACCTCCCATGCCATTCTTTCCGCCAGGTGCTCCTATGATGATACCACCTAATGTAAGTATTTTTCGTTTCTTTCACATGATAAAAAAATTAATTGATTATTGGCTATTTAGATGGCTACACCACCACCAGGAATACCAGCGGCAACCAATGGCACTCATAAATCAGCAGAAAATGAAAAGGTTTGTTTAGTTTGTTTATTTGATTGTTTGCATATATATATGATATTTTATTGTAGAAAAATCGACCTCAAACACTTACAACAGTATTTGTTGGTAGCATTTCTGAACGAGCACCCGATGCTATGATCAAACGAATGCTTTTTGTAAGTAAAATATTATCCAATAAGTATCTAGTACATTTAGTGTTGATAGTTAAAGGAGAGCAAAAGACAAATTTATCATCTGTTCTTAATAAGCAATCATTTGATTAATTACTTTTCACATTCTTTGCTATGTCATTTTCATGAAGCAGAATTGACAAGTAGGAACTTTCACAGATAGAAGTATTGCAATGAATCTAGATAAAATTTTACTCAAGGACGATCGTGAAAAGGTATCATTACTATCTTTCGCTTCGAAGGACATCAATAAGTACCAATTATTCTGCTAATATGCAATACATATTATTGGGTATTTCAAGTACAACTACGATCGACATTGTCCCTGAATAGTTATTTCTGTTTTAGATCAACTCTCTTGATAACTTGCGTAGCGATAATTGAGCTATAGGTCAAAATCATTCATAAAAATGAATTAATCTATTCTTTTGTTTTTTTTTTTCTTTCTTACTTAGAATTGTGGCTCTGTTGTCAATTGGAAACGAGTTCAAGGTGCCAATGGTAAACTTCAAGGTAAACAATATATTGATTTATTTATTTTTTTTTCATTTAATTCATTTTTACTTCGAATTTTTCTAGCATTTGGTTTTTGTGAATATGAAAATCCTGAAGGTACACTTCGTTGTATACGTTTACTTAATGGTTGGCAAATTCAAGATAAAAAATTAGTCGTAAGTGATTTTTTATTTCCAATTATTTTTTTTTCTTTTGGATTACCAAATATTAGACATCTATTTGCAAATACATAAACATGTAAGTGTTTTGCATTGTATGTCAGAACTCCCGGATATTTTCCGTTGATGGTTAGGTGTCTCCTAACTTGATTGATTGGTTTCAAACACGAGACAGACATTGATCTGGTAACAATTTGTAAACATCATTAATAAAGTCATTTTTGTTCTATGAAAAATCTTTTTGTTCTTAGTGTTTATTATTGAACACAAATTACAATTCTTTTATATAAAAACAAGAGTGAGTGGATCCTTCTATGGAGAATTTCTTATTATATTGTTTTATTTTTTGAGATAAATATATATAGATATACTTTTTTTTAAATGATAAATATGAATTTAAAAGCAAATATAAATGTTTTTCATTTTCTATTTAGGTTAAAGTCGATGCTAAAACAAAAGCATTACTTGATGAATATAAAAAAAAGAAACGACATGAATTAGCAAAAAAAGCAGCTAAAGATACAACAGCTTTTAAATTTGTTTATGAAGATGATGATGAAACAAAAACATCGAACAGTAAAGATGTAAGTCGAAGAAAAAAAATAAGAAATTTAATTTATTATTTTTTTTTGTTTTTGTTTTGGTTTTTAGAAAAAATCCGGTGAAGAAGGTGAAATTGAAGAAGAAGAAGATGATTATATTGATAATGAAACACGTCGTGAAGACTTTGCAATAAAACAATCACTTGAAACAATTATGCGTGAATATACTCGAGAAATGAATCAACGTGCATTAGAAGCAAAAGAAGCGGCAGCTCGTGAAGCACACACAACAACAAATCCTATACCAAATATGCCACCTGTACCTCAACCACCAATTCCTTCAAATACAACGGTTAGTCCTGCACAAGATGCATCATCATCATCATCATCATCAGCAGCAGCAGCAGTAGTAGTAGCGAATACAACTAGTTCAACAACACGACGTACTGATCCAGCCGTAGCTTCACGTGATGATGAACAAGGAAAAGATAGTTTAATAACAAATGAAATTCAAAGATTTCGTGATCGTTTTAAAGATGAAGAAACAAAAATGCGTAATACAGAAAAAGAACGAAAAGATCGTTATGAACGTGAACGTGCATTACAACGTGAAAAACGTGCAGCTGAAGAAGCAGGTGTCAGTCGAAATAATAAATCTTCAGTATCACCATCTTCACGTAATACACCACCACCACCATCATCATCATCTCGTGATCGTTCATCACCAAAACATGATCGTAGTAGTTCAAATCGACGTGATCGTTCATCGCCTAGTGATGATCGTTATCGTAGTTCATTATCAAGAAATAATACAAGCAATTCTGTTCGTAGTCGTACAAGTGATCGACGTAGTCCACCACCATCACGTTATGATCGTCGTTCGCCTGATTTATCATCACGTTCATATAATCGTCGTTCAAGAACAAAATCACCATTACCAAAAATGCATTCTAATGATGAAGATGATGATGAAGCTTATGAAAGAAGACGACAAGAACGAAGATTACGCGAAAAAGAATTTCGCTATCGAGAAGTAAGTCAAATTAATTATTCAAATGAGAGTGTTATAGATTATAATCGTACGCAGATATTTTAGAAATTCTAGTTTTCCATAAATATTAGTTTACATGTAATATTTTATTTAGCGAGTGAGAGAGGTACTCTTCCGAAGAACAGATTGACTCTTTGAAAGTTTTAAGTGGTCATTTCGGAAGAGAAAATCTGAATAAAACACTATTTACATGTAAATGAGAAGTCACATTCATTTAGTTATATGTTTTATGAATTTCAAGTATTTAAGTCAATGTGCTAAATGACATATTATTGGTTGATATTATTTCTTTTATGTATTGCTCATGAGGAGAGTTCTTCAACTGTTTATTCACTTTTGAGTCGAGACTGTGTTAGTTTTTCAAATGAGTGTTATCGAGAATAAGGTTTTTTCTTTAAAGTTTCAGATCTTGTTGTTGTGCATATTTTAAGATATAGCTATGTTAAAAGCGTGCCCTTTTAGATCGATCATATACTGTAACAGATTGAATAGTTTTCAGAATACGAATACATCAAAACATTTGAAAATTTCACGTTGAACTTCAAAAATCAGTTTTCCTGATGCTTCTGAGGGAAGTCTCGACAGCAACAAACTAATATTATACCGACTCAAAAGAGATTAATCAGTTTGGTAATTTACCTCGTCTGATAAATATAACAAGCGAGATTGTCTAGTATTCTGTTGTGAAGCATTGTTTTTAGTACGATGAATAACATATTTTACATAAATTAATAGAAAATGATATGTAGTTATCATGATTACATATTTGAAAATTATTACGAGCGTCTATTGAAAGAATTATTTATTTCGTATTTCAAATAAACTATCTAATATCATCGAACCTATGAATATATTGTATGTAGAAGAAAAACCCTAGTCTACGCTCGAAATATATATGTTTTTGTTCGTCTTCAATAGTTTTTTTCGAATATAAATTACATGATCGGATAAATGATGAGTTTTATAGCCAACGGGAAAAGGAACGCAGGAACAAGAACATTTCGAGCGATTGAAAAGAGTTTGCTGTCATCCAACCAAATGGCTTAGTTTTACTGAAATCGTATAGTGAACTTGTAGAACACTTTCATGTAAGCTCATGATGTCTCTTACATAAGTCAGTCGAATAACTTCATAGCACTTTTGATTGCTCTATTACTTGAGATAAAATATGTTACCCATTTTATTAGAAACTCTTAAAGACAGAATATTAGTGAATCCAGTGACTTTGATAATTACGCGTCTTATATTTATCAGAATAATACTATTTAAAAAAATCATATCAATTATTAGTATGTTACTTGATACATCGATTTGAATACTTTAAACTCATATGTATTTAGTTTAATGGGTATAACTTCTTGTTCACATGTATTGATGCTTAACATTCATAAAAACAGGTGTATACCATTTTTCGTATGACGAAATTGATTGCATTGAGTTTGAGTTTATTAGAACGATGTTTAGGATTGAAGTCTAGAAAAAAAAAGTCATCTATCCAAACCCCAAAGGTTAATTTATTGAATGTAAAAATCTATGAAAATTGAATATGTTCACATAAGGGTTTGAATAAGTAAATGATTCGAATCCTTTTGTTTTAACCTTATATAATATGATGTTTATTTTCTAGCGATTGAAAGCCTGGGAACAACGTGAACGAAAAAAGCAAGAAGATTATGAACTTGAAAAACGTCGTGAATTAAGTCGATTACATGATGAAGAAAAAGCAGGCAAACGTTTATTGGCATTTCTCGAAGATTATAATGATGAAAATGATGATCCGAAATATTATAAGTAAGACTATTCTTTTCTCTTTTTCCATTGACTTAATGAATAATAAACTATTTTCTATGTAGAGGTACACCATTAGCTCGTCGTTTAAAAGATCGTGAACATGAAATTGAAACTGATAAACGTGATAGACATCATGAAAAAGAAGAAATTGAAGAATTACGTCAAAAATTATTACTTCAAGATAATATTGATGATATTGAATTAGAAATAAAACGACGTTTAGAAAAAGAAGAAGAATTAATACGTAAACGTTTAGCTGATCTTACACGAACTACAAGTGATGAATCTACGGACGAATCAGATAATGAAGATGAATCAACAAATAATCGAAAAGATATTACTCTTCCATCAATTGAATCAACTAATACTAGTAAGACAAATATTAAGAGAAGCATTATGAGATCATCAAAAGTATACAAAATAGTCGATAAAAAAAATATTTTCCTTTTTTTTCTGCATTTAATGTATCGATGTCTGGAACAAATTGTAGCTTCCGATACTCTTTAATAGAAAAATACTAAATCACTATTTATTAAAAATTTTTTTTTTTTTTATAACAAAGGAACTTTTTTTTATCAAGTGTCTTGTATACTCGGTGGTCTCATGAAAGCTATTTAAGCATAAATATGATTTTATTTCTTAGGTACTGAAAATATGGATCAATCACCACCAATAATAAATTTACCACAAAATGGTTTGTAGAATATTTAATCAATTTTTATATGAATAATGACTTTTATTTTTCTTTTATTTAGAAATTAAAAGTAGTCCTCGTCAAACATCTGCTCTTGGTGGTGCTCCAATAAGTGGTACAAAATTACCATCAAAACGAAAATTAGCTGTTAATGAAGTAAGTCTTATTTTAATAGATTGATACAATGAAATATTTCTATAAAATGTTTAGGTTTTTCGTGATGATCAAGATGATGATAATACAAATAGTTTTCAGAAAAAATCAAAATTATCTGCAATACTTGATCAACAAACTACGCCAACTTCTCATAATGTAACACATATTAAAGATGAACAAAGTAATCGAATATCATCAAGTAAACCGACACCTGTAACTCCAACAACAAATGCTAATTCTACTCAATCACAAGAAGAAAAACGTCAAGCTGTACGTAAATTAATTGAAAGTATTCCAACAAAAAAAGAAGATTTATTTAATTATCCACTCGAATGGTCACTTCTCGATTCCGTATGTATTTTTTCTTTTTTTTTTGGTTTCTTTAAAAATCTAATTATCTCTTTTTTTTATAAATTAAAGAATCTAATGGAAAAACGTATTAAACCATGGGTAACAAAAAAAATTGTTGAATATATTGGTGAAGAAGAAATAACATTAACAGATTTCATTTGTTCATCAATAATGTCAAAAAAAAGTGCTGAAACAATCTTATCTGATATACGTGTTGTACTTGATGATGAAGCAGAAGTATTTGTTGTTAAAATGTGGCGATTAATTGTCTATGAAGTTGAAGCTAAACGACACGGTCTCAGCAAATGATTTGTTTTTCTTTCTGTCTTGTTCTTTTTTGTCTGTCCGATGGTTTTCTTTTGGTCTCAGTGTATGAATTTGTGTATTCTTACATTTTTTTTTTGTTCTTTCACTAAGACAAAAAGAAAAAGAGATAGTCGATGAAATGAAGTGCGTTTCTGTTATGTACAAATATCAAGTCCATTTAAGTTAAACAAAAAGATGTACTTGAAAGTAAACTTCTCTCTTTTATAATATGAAAACACAACAAAAAAAAAAACCTTATGATATCTGTATGTATTTGTCATTTTCCTTGTGTGTCTTCTCTCTCTCTCTCTCTTTTTTTTTTTGTGTATCTTCTTCTTGTTTTGTCTGTGATTTTTCAAACACATACAACAAAAAATAAAAACAAGAAAAAAGTTCGATATTGTTAAACGTTCATATTATGTCATGAGTTTATATTCAGTAACAAGCAAAACTCGATAATATAGGAATATTGTATATACAGTAAGTACTATTATTATTCAACATGGGTTATTTCCAATGTTTTTTAACTGCAGTTGTAAGCTTAGAAAGAATGCAAATAGTGATTAGAATATTAAAAAAAAAACATTTCCAATAAGAATACAAGAAAATAAAAATTATTATCAGAGTCACAAAGATGGTGACTTCAGAAAACCAAATCTCTAGTTTTTCAGTATATAGAACATGTAAGTATAATTTTGTTTAGTCTACGTAAAACGATAGAGTAAACCATTCTCTACAAAATGAGACATCATCGAGTTCTCTGCAATTTTTTTGAGCTAAGATACAGAAATGTGATTGAAGACTAAAAGATGATTTTTCTATAGAAGATTAGAAAAAAAAATGACTTTAGGAGCTTCTGTAAGATTAATCTATCTCGGAGCCATCTCATTTTGTAGAGAATTATTTGTTCTACCATTATATTTAGTGTAAGCAAAGTTTTATTCACTCGTTCTAGATACTAAACAACTAGTGTTTTGATTTTCTGGAATTCTTGATTTTGTCTATAGCAACTCATGCTCTACGTATCAAGATCGATGTATCGAAAAACTTTCACAATTTTCTGATGAATCATTCTCTAAAAGTGAATCTTCTAACTTTCAAGTAGAGAAAGATGCGCTGTAAGAGAGAAAAAGATAAAATATGAAAAAGTGTCCTTTCAATGAATATTATGTAAAAAAAAAAAGAGGATTGAAATATTTGAAAAAGATAATGTTCTATCTTTGGCTTCATTTTTATTTCCTCTTTTTTATATAAAAAACGGAATAAACACAACAAAATCTTTCAATGGAACAAAAAACAAATCAGTATATGAATTTATTGAAAGCTATATTGTTTTCTTTCATTTCTTCGTCGATCGTTTTTTACGTAAGTTCGATATTCAATCGATGAATATGATGCAGTTAGTCTTTTATTATTGTTATGAATATGAAAATTTGCTGATTTTCTTTTAAAGTATTGCATTGAATTATTATGTTGATATTGTTTTTGGCTGTCTTTCGATGAAAAAGTTGACGGTCGATGTGATTCTTCTTTTTCATTATTATTCTCTAATTGTGATTGATAATCATTAAGTGATCCTAATAAACGCTGAATTGCTTTCATTATAAAATCATATGCTCTTGTAACTTGTGTACTAGTTTTATATTTAGAGTCTTCCGAAAAATATTCACTAAATTCTTTATAATATTTCTCTCGTATTGATAAAATCTGTTTTTTTGCATCAAGTATTGAATTATAATTGCATAGTTCTAAATTTGATCGTAAAGATTTTAGTTCGTGGACTGTTAAGTCAACCATTTCACTATATGATAGTAAAGCTTGACTAGTGAGTAAATGAAATAAATTACTTAAACGACTAAATAACTAAATAGAACAAAAAAAAAAAGAATGTAAAAAGTAATGTTAAACTTAGATTAACTAACTTGTCGAAATAAACGAAATTTTTCATCAGTTTCATCATCGGATGGTTCTCGAGCTAATGATGACGATGTTTGACGAGATGGTGGCAATGATGTTTGTGATCGTTTATTAGAATTTTCTTCATTTATTTCATAATGATCTTTAGTTGACACTTGTATATTTGAATGAGAAGATGGTGATGGTATTGATTCAACTGGATGAATGAATGAAGTTGAAGGTGTATTAGATCTGTTATTACTTTTTTCGACACACTCAAACCATTGATTGTATAGAATCTAAAGAGAAAATTACTAGAAATAAGAGATGGATGGAAAATTTCTCGACAAAATATTTGACTATTTTGCGCGTATTTAAATACATTGAAAACAAATGAGAAGTAATGTATTGAAATCAAAATTCTTTAGTACTGTTTTAGAATATATAATTACAAGGACACTACCTCAAATGACACTAATTTATAATCATTTCTATCAATTAGATTTCTAATGCAGAAACAAAAAAGATTTCAGAATCGCCTGAAATTATCCTAATATCTTGAAATTAATTAGTACTGATTCTTAAATCGTACTAATGGATAATAAAACATTGATGATTGATAAGAGTTTCGTTTTTCAAGCATTATTATGAAATATACTTCTTATAGAAACTCTATAAAGTAGTGTACGTGCTTCTGGTAATATCTTTCTTCTCTTCATATATATTATTGGAAGTTTCAAGATGAAATATGTCGTCTTTGACATTTTAAGATTTCTACGACATGAAACACAGTACTTGTTTGTTTTTTTCCAACAAGCGATTATATACTACACAAAATCAATTGTCTTGTAAAAAGTACTCTTTTAATTGAGACAAAAAAATAGAATTTCAGTGTATGATCTCTTCTGTGGATTTTTTCGAAAACTCAATGAAATCCCAGTATAGGAGATATTGAAGAAATAGTCGTACATCTCTATCTCTCCAAATGATCTTCAAGTGAATCTATTCAAGTAATTATATAAACACAAACGATATTCAGTATTTTACAGACGATAGAAATATTAAACCAATGCTGTGTGATTGACTACATTATTCAGTTAGTTGAATACACTTAAACTTATTTTCTCTTTCTTTTTCATCTCTTATAGCAACATCCACACAAGAGCATCGGCCTATGTCGTATGTCTATCATATTTCCACTGTCATTTGTATATATTTATTTCATTATATCAATTATGCACATATCAATATATCTATGCTAGGATATGGTAGAGATATCAATTTTTACGTCTCCAATAGCAGAACCTCACTGAGTTTACGAGGAAATTCTCAGAAAAAAATCTAATCAGTTTCAGTGGTTAAAAAATATCTATAAAAGTGAAGAAGATCTAAGACATCTGCAACGTTTGATGAAATTTATAGACCCATGAATTCTCCTCTCTCTCTTTTGTTCAAACAAAGCATGAAATGTTTAGTTTTATTTATTTCAATATTTCCTAATAGTTTTCAAGAATGAACAATGAGTTGGTAACGGTTCGGTAAAGTGTATATTCTATTCTTTCTATTACTTAAAACAAGTAAATACCGTTAAATTTTCATGAAGTTTGAAAAATGAATTTACAATCATTGAAAATTGTTCAATATGATCAAATTTTTTCTTATTCGATTTAATTAATGTTTCTATTGATTGACATATATTAGAAACATTATTTAAACAGTTTGAATATAATATCATTTCAGATTTATTAATTAATTTGAAATTTTCATTCAAGTGTTTCATTTGTTGTTGTAATGGATTAATGACTGAATGAATATATCCACGAACTATACATATAGATTCAAATAGTTGAATCAAAGTTTCATCAAAACCAATTTGACTAATAAGGCTGTGAATATTATTCACTAAATCATTAATTGAATTTTCAAATGTATATACTAAATATAAAACAATTTTATTAAATAAATTGACAATTATTAATTAATTACCAGATGAAGATCTAAAAAAAGAATTTTCTTTCATTTCAATATACAAAAAAAAAAAGAAAAAGATATCTTACCGAAAAGTTTGTTCTTGATCCGACTCTTCATATTTATCAACATATTTATTTTTAACTGGTGTTATTGTAGATGTAGCTTCTGATTGTATAGATATTCTACTAAAATAAATTCAAAAAAAACAATATATTATTCGAGATTTCCATTACTTTTGTTGTGGATTTAATGAATCTGACTTTGATGGTGTTTTGATTCTTGTTAATGTCGTTGAATTATCATCATCAGTACCTGAAAGAAAAAGATAGTTATATGAAAATATTAATGAGAATATAATTCAATAAACCTTGATCAATGCAAATATATATAACTGTACTATTACAATTTAGACCATTCTTATTAAAATATTCCAAAAATGTTTTATATTGAGTAGTATCTAATGGTTGACGTTGGAAATCATATAATAATGTTTTGCTTTTACTTTCGCCTTTAATATCAATCAATAGAATTTTAAATATTAAATTTTTCAAATATTTTTCATTTCACCTAAACTAAAAATATTAAGTAAGCGATGATGAACATCTTCAAAGTCCATATTGATCGGCTCCCAATTACAAAACCGAGTACCACCACCATCTTCAAGTTCGACCTTTTTAATTAAACCATTTTTTGTTAAGACCAAACGACCACATCGAAATCTTCTATTCATTTTATATTATTATCTAAATATTTGTAAATTTTGAGTGAGAAAATATATATTGAAAATGATGCTAAAATATTTCTACATCCTTGATCATCTGTTTGTTATGATATAAATGTTCATCAATCTTACTGTTCAGGTATCACACCTATTGAATTTTCAAAAATGAATGGTTTAAAGTATATCAGATAAAGTATTGCAATACGAATCTCGAACAAGAGATTTTTCTATAATTTATTATTGCTTGATTGGAGAGAACTCTTCGATCCGCTATATTAAATTTCTTTTCTTTTCTTTCTTTTTTAGAATGTTTTTTTTTTAAATAAGAAAATTGAAAGGCATTTTAGTTCGAAAAGCTATCTAAATCATATAGTTTTTCTCTAATAGTGATCTAAATACTGATAAACGTCTCATATTCTTTATTGTTTTTTTTTCTTCTAATATTATTTTATTTTGAATCTTCAGATAAAATTAAAAAGAGCATAAACGGTTGTGACAGAATTGAACTGTGAAATATCTTAACAATAAACTCAGAGATGTATAAGACTAATACTCAGTTTCAAAACCTTTAAAAACTCACTGTTCAAAAATATCAAAATCTCACGAACATTAACTTGAATGATTAGTTTTAGTTAATTATAACCATCAGACATATGCCTAAAAAATTATATGCATGAATTTCAAGCAACATTCTTCTTTTGATCTACTACTAGCTGACGGGGATGATTCATCGCTTGATTTTTACAATCAATATGCTAGCGCACTTGTTTACGCTGTCTTATAGCTAAATCAGTTGCAAAGATATTTTCACATAAAAATGAATAATAGCTTACAACGTTATTGAGCCATATGTTCGTCTTGTGTCGTGCCAAGTTAAGGAAAATGCGGCGAAATAAATCGAGGCATCGGGAGAGTTGTAATGGCGGACCAAAAGGATTGAGTATTGGTAAAATATGGAAGTTTCATGTTGTAGAAAAACTGCAGCTCATTGGTCCATAGTGTTGGCCATTTTAATATTTTCCATTTTGACCTAGTCGCTAATGAGTGCTATCTATTAATTTTTCTAAAAGTGGTCAGCATAATATTTTGTGCAAAAATCTTAAGATCTGCCTGATTTTGTATATTCATAAATCCTAAATAACGATTTGGTTTTAAAGAATCTTCATGTAATGCATTTATAAATAACAATCAATACAACAAACGAGAAATTATAATTTGACGAAGTGAAAACAAAAAAATGTTATAGTAAAACTAATCATTAGAGTGAATTTGCGAACACGAATTCAAAGTTAAATTCTTGAAAACTTCAAGCTTCATTTGCTTCACTCTATGCCATTGTTAAAACATGTCCCTGCTTCATCCTTGAGAAAGATTTCTGCTCTAGCATTACCACTAATTGTTCTATTAACTACAACGAGCCTTCTTTGTTCGACAAGTATGAGTACTTGTTGAGGATCGATAGACGAAGCTAAGAATAAGACTACAACCGATACCTAAGTTTATTCACTCTGATACGTATCGCACCCACATTCACCTTATCACACCCTCCATGTTTAAAATTTGATTTCCTACTTCAATATAAAAGCTTATTTTGGCTTTCGTATATTTTTTTTTGGAAGAATGATAAGGAGTAAGATAAGGATGACTTCGGTGTTGAGAATAAAAAAATTCTCGTCCACGTCTCACCAGCACATTTGCATCGACATTCAAATACTTATCAGGTGATCTGAATATCATATCCATTTTACCAATAAAAAAATACGGAAAATAAATTTGTATAGATACTTTGTAAGCATCAACAAAAACTGATTCTATTCATTCAGATACACCTGTAAATTATGACAACTTATGAAAATCGGCAAACGTTGGGTGATATTCTACGGCAAGCTGAAACTATAAAAAATGAAAATGACGAAATAATTAAACGTATCAATGGTAGAAGCATTGTCAATAGGTTTCAGTATAATATCACTCAATCAATGGTAAATAACTGTTTTAAGTTTGATGTTACTGAAAGACAAGTGGAAGAACATGGTAATACAATAATCGATTCATGGAATTCATCAATTCCAATAATCATCATTCCTGATATATTCAACGATAAAATAAGCTACTCTTGTTCAAATTACACAGATTTAGTTCGACTGAATAATGAAATGCATATCGTTATACAAAAATATGAACTATTTGGCGACAGTGAAAGAGCACGTCAAGAAACGCTGAAATTTTTGAAAAATTTCCGGTTGATTCAAACAAATCTGAATCTAATTGAGTCGAGTCTTAAGCATGAAATTAGTAAATTAGAAGAATTGAAAAACAAGATAAATGACATTAATAGTCAGTTTGAAAATTTGAAGACGAATCATAATTTATCGTTTGGCCTAGAAAATAATATTCCAAAAGGTCAACTACGATGCTACCAATGTGGCACAATTCCGACGACAA
The DNA here is from genome assembly GCA_905250075.1 of Rotaria sp. Silwood1. NCBI lineage: Eukaryota > Metazoa > Rotifera > Eurotatoria > Philodinida > Philodinidae > Rotaria > Rotaria sp. Silwood1. Next base: position 1,061,396 of record CAJNOP010000016.1, read on the forward strand.
TGAGGTATTACAAAAATGATGTCGAAGCAAATCGTGTTGATGATTATCGCAGGAACGGGTACTCAGCAGTCTGTGTACAACATGCTCAATATGCGATTAATAAGAACTGGACTTTTGTTGGTCAATACTGAAGCAATGCGGTATCAATGTAACTTACTTTTATTAGTCATTCTCTCTTCATTGGAATTGAAATAGTGTAGACTTTTCATTTTCATTTTCAACGACAGGATCAAACAATGTCTGACAAATTTTACTGAAACAGTCATCACATAATTGAAAACTATTTTTTTCATCTCAAAAATTTTGTTTTTACTCAACTTACTCGCGATTGGAGTGTTTCTGTTTTGTGTTGCATTTTTATTTTTACACATTTTGTCCATGTTTAGTGAATTGCAACTTATATGACGCACGATAAAATCAAGATTCTAAATTGTGAAGTACAAAGACATTATAAAACAATGCGCAAGCAACATGTTTTTATAACTTATATACATCCAATATGAGAAAGGAATGCATAAAGCAAATCTATTATCACATCCCTGTTGAAAAAAAAACAATACACGAAACAAGGTATTGCAAACGAACAAGCCATTTTGCTTCACATCTGCATCTACCTGATTTGTCGCCATTTTCATAGCACTGTGTGTGTGAAGGTATGAACATGCATGTGAGTCTTGCCTTCATTCGCTTTTAGACTACTCGGTCCAAACCTACAAACTCACATTCTACTTCCACGTAACTCAAATGTTTAGGATTGTCATTGGATGATTCATTTGCCCCACTGATCTAAATTTATTATATTGAAAACAAAATCAAATTTAGCTGAGCAACATTTATTTGATCACTATGAGTCAATATTTGGATTGAATGAATTGAACGTCGATAGGATATATATGTAGCTATGTCTGTCGCCAAATAAGAACAATGAGTGAAATAGTTAAAGAAACAGCCACAATAATGTGTAAAAGAAATAAATAGAGTTTAGTCTTGTTCAAAGACTGGCTATCCGTGCTATCGTCATTGGTCATTTTTTTTCTCAGTGGCAAAGTTTGATCAATCAGTTGATTTCGACCAACTCGATATACTCCGGACGTCGATTTTACCCGAGCACGATATTCCACAGCTTCAAAAAGAATAACAACAAGAACAATCCAGGCAGACCAAATCGAAAGAATAGCAATAAAACCACCCCGTTCCATAGGTAGTGCTTTTGGTTCAACTACGATGAGAAAAATAGTCGGTATAGAAAGAAAAAACGGCAAATATCCCATGCTTCGATGGAGCCAATTAAAAATCGAACGATATGGACTATCTGGACGGCAACGAAACAATGCAATCCAGGCTTGTAATAAAGTACAACATACAATAATAGCACCGAGCACGGAATGAGCGAAAATACGACGTCCATCTTTGTCAGCACTCACCCATTTGCCATTTTCGTTTACTAGAATGAGAAAGAAACCAAGCAATGTTGTGATCGTAACTAGACAAAGAATTAATCGATGAATTTGAAACCAAATCATACTGCCAAGTAGTTTTCGTCTTGTACCAATTCGTAGTAGACGTCCATAACGTGCAAATAATATACCTGTAGAGGCCAAGAGTATCCAAGCAAGAACCATAACTGTGCCATGAGCGTACACTAACCTTTCATCTTTCGGTGGAATAGGTTCATTTATATACCAAGCACTGCTCATTTATAGTAGAAATATTAATGCTGTATTAGTTGCGTACTTCAAGCTGTGCTTGTCTACTATATGATCGTGATGAATATGTTCAACAAATTTAAACCTAAGTGAACATAATGCATTAGAATTACAAATGGAGTGTTCTTTTTCTTGCAGTACTCAACGAAATGACACTAACGTGCTATGCAAATATGGGTGAAGGAAAGGAGGAACGAACAAGCGAGAAAAAAGAACCCGATTTTTTTAGTGACCGTTACAGATGTTAAAGTACAATGAATTACTTTATCGTGCATGCTCACCTGACAGGTGATGAATCATATTTCAAAGTTATAGCTAAATAAGTAGCGCTCTTGAAAATGATTAATAGAAATGAGTTGAATAATAGAATGTGAGAATTTCATGTTGTTATTCGAGTGTAAGTCATGACGAGTATAAAAATTGTGAGCGAACGAAATTGAATTTTATGATTAAACTTTCAACGGTATGTAATCTTCTATTAATGATTTTAAGTCAATTGGCTCGAAAAAGAAGTTCAAATTGGCTCAATATAGAAGTCGTCATGTCCCATAATGATTAGATATAAAGAACAAGTTCTAATTCTGTATTAATAGTCATGTAGCTAGGCTTTGAAATTAAAATGTCAGTTCCAATGAGTCTAATATAGAAATCATTCATTATGTTGTGTTTGAACCATTCTAGTAGATACAACTGGTGTATATGTGGATGCATTCAAAGTGTCAACGCTGAAACAATCAACCATGTCCTTATCTATTGACATATCATTAGAATTGAATCCTAATTAAAACAAATTGCATACTTAAAAAAATAGTTTTATTGTGCTTTTTTTTAAAGTGCGAAGCTAGGACTATATGTTCAGTTATAGGTTGAGAATAAATGTGCGGCCTCCTACTGGCAAGGGTGTGGGTGTGAGTGAGTGTGCGAATGCTTGTGTGATCTGCATGTCGGTCTTGGTAAACAAGGAGAAAACCCATACTCACTTTCACACTGTAGTCATATTTACACCTCAAACTCACACTCATACGCACATCCACACCCAGTTCTAAAAATGGTAAGGACTATAAAAATATTGTATGAACCACAATTCACGACTGTCTCACTAATTAGTTGATATACAAGCATTATTATGCAGCGACGTCTTTAATTGGTCAGGAGCACATGATGCTTACATTCAATACAAGCAGTTCGCCAACGTGAACAGCTGCTTACGATAAGATACAAGATCAATTAGTAATCCGCTATTGAATTGTTTATAGCTAATGCATACGATCCCTTACGATATTATCCGATGAGTGTTTACAGTCACCGTATTGTTACACGAATCGTTAACGGCAATTTTCAATGGTCATTATTTACGATGTTCGTACTACATCATAAAGCATTGTTTACGGCGGGCATAATCTACCGTGAATCTTCGTTTATGGCGACATACATGACTTCAAGAAACGTTCGCTGTTTGTCTCTATCATCGATCGAAACACAACCATATACGATTGAAAATGATCGACCCAAATAATATTTCAAAAATAGAGCAGGCAATGAAGCAATAACAAAACAAGCACTGTTTGTTTATTCTTTCACTTTTTGACCTTAATTTGAATCGATAATACACTAAAACATAAAACTTTTTTCTGGCTTTGAAGAAAATCCAGTAACAACTTGAAAAGTCAAGCTTTTTATTATTTTGTTCCATAGAAATAAACTAGCAAGAATACCTTTTCTTTTAGCTTTTTTTTGTCATTTTCAAGTTTCAGAAATTTTTCTGCACAGTAATATTCATTCTTGTTCTTCGAAAATTTATATCACGTCGATATAATTGTTAAATTTTCCAATGAATGCTCTTTTATGTTACTTTGCTTGTATAGCTTTGTTGCGTTGAAATAAAAGAAACGATCTATCAAAATGGTTTTATTTTCAATTTTATTATGTCTTGTTTAACAAAATAAACGTTTGGATAAAAGAAAAACTTACTGTGATAAAACACGTTTTTCGTGAAAAAACATTAATTAAAAAAAAAGCACTGTTTTAGGTTGTTCGTGAAAAAATCATATTTTCGATAAAAAAAGAACACATTGAAAGAAAGTCCTCTTAAATCAAGCTTCTTGATAGCATTTTGTTTTAGAAAAACGGTTGTTTTTACAGACGTATTGGAACGATATTTTTCTAAATAACGCTTTGACTTGGAAATACGCATTGAAAACAATCAATGCACTCAAACACAAGAGTACTGAGATCAACGATATATCGGTGCATATGGAGAATAGATCTTAGCCTTACCTTTCAAATTAGGGTTTGTTCGTGTTTTCTGTTTATATTTGAAGTTGAATTATGAAGAAACTTTAGCAAAAAGATGTTATCACAGAAAATTTTTGTTTTGTGATTTCTCGCTCAACCAGTAGTGATCTAAATGTCTAAATGTTATCTAAAAAATACATATTCTGTGATTGGCGAAGGCTGGTATTGACGTTTGTCAGAAAAGAAAAAATTATCCAAGTGCAAAAAGTAATGAAATATTTTCTCGGTTTTGCACACTTTTGAATTTACACATTATATACCATTCACGAATTAACTCATACAATGTCCAATTCTACAGCAGTATTTGTTCCAGCACTCGTTGTCATTCAACGAAAAATGAGTTTGATTTCGATGCCGATATTTCTCATTTTCGGAACTGCTGGAAATGTTTTCAATTGCCTAGTATTTCTGCAAAAGACACTACGTTCCAATAGTTGCAGCATGTATTTTGTTGCTGCGTCTGTTGCATACCTTCTGTTTCTTGATTTTGGGATAGGCACAAGTTTGTATTCTGTCTACTACAAGGATCTAACGACATACATTATACCATACTGTAAGTTTCGTACATATTTTCTGTCATCATCTTTGTGTATGGCTCGATTTATTCTTGCATTTGCCTTTGTCGATCGTTATGCAATGTGTCCACAAAATGTATGCATTCGAAATTTTACCCAACTACGCACTGCCGCTTATGTCATCGCAATCATTGTTGACTAATGGATTCTTATATCGATTCATGTTCTTGTTTTCTATATAATCAACAATGGTAGATGCACTGTTCATGAGGTATATCTGTACTTTAGTGCTGGCTATTCTGTACTTGTTAGAGCAGTGTTGCCATCTGTCATAATGATTGTATTCAGCATACTTGCTGTCAAAAATCTGCGACAAATACAAAAGCATACTCGACAGACTACTATGAACACAGAAAATGTTAATATTAGTCGTTCTCTAGCCGCTAGACAGATGGGTGTTCGAATCACACATCACGATTATCAGTTGTTGAAAATGCTTTTAGTGGATGTTGTTATCTATTGCTTATCGAATATACCACCACTAATCAGTAATATATACAGTTCAATAACATTCAAATGGAATAAGACTCTACAACAGATTCAATTAAACAACTTTTTGACTGATTTGGTTTCTCCATTTTTTATATATTTTAGTACATCGGCATCCCTCTACACTAATCTCATGATATCGAAAACTTTTCGACATGAACTCAGATCACGTCTTCTGCAACGTATTCTATCGACACGAAGATTCCTTACGACAGTCTACACAGATGGAAGTGTGAACATAAGCGTGCGACCAATAAAAAACATTGTCGAAACTAATATTGGATTATCAGTAGCTCAAAGTGAGTGGAATCCTGCTGCGAACTATAATAGACAGAAAATCTAGACCCTAATTATCAGTTCTATATATTCTTATCCATATATTTATCTTCTAAATGTTGTCGTGTTTAAAAAAACAATTAATCAATCGAGCACCGTCTTATTGTCAAAAACAGTGATTGTGTTCAAAAATATTGCTCTTTTATTCTACTCATGATAAATTTCTGAATGTCTGCCATTTGTAAGATCAAAGAACAGTTGAATTTAACTTATTTTATTTGATATTGTTTGATTGAAAGAAATCGAAGCTTTTATATTTAATACACTTTGTACTTCCATCAGAAAGGTACTAATGTTACATTGACCTTTTTTAGACTCTGAAACTGTATCGCATTGAAAAGTTGATCGAATTGATGATTCTGATAAAAAAGAAAGTATTAGTCCTTTATTTGCCTTGAAATAGTTCAGACACATAGTGTGAAGTATATTTAATCAACTTTTTATTTGTGAATAGTTTTTCTAACCTATGAAGATCAGACATAAAATTGAACTACATATGTTTATAGCTCCAAGGTCGCAGTATTAAGAAGCATTTAATTTAAATTATTTTCTTTTCTTACTAGAATAATGGCATAGATCAAGTGTTTGTATACGCAGTAATCTGCCAATGAACCTCGGCTTTTACTAAAAATCAATGAAGACTTTCGACAGCTAGTTTTCTTTTTCGTTTATTTTTGTTTTCGCATAATGTACATTGTGTATGCAGTGTTTTTTCAGTTAGTAAAATAGAATGTTCTAGAACTTAAAGTAAACTGAATAACAAGGAATGAAGCAAAATATATGATCGGCTTTAATCAAACAATTTGATTCTACTGCGCCAAGATTCATATTGAATCTCAACGCGCAATATATGAGAGGATCTCTCGTAATGATAAATCAGTTTTGGATTGAAACAATGCTCCTTCGATGAGTCAGTACAAGTGTTGGTTTGAGATTTTCTATAGATCATGGTTGATTACTGATTTGAACTATAAATATTGAAACTACAGTTAAAATATTGACAGCTCTAAAAAAACTACCGCTTACATTTATCTATAAAAGTGCTTCATTTCAATTGATATATTTCTACTTTTCTTGTGACCTGTCCTTCAATTAGATATTAGGAAGATGATCCATTTTGACCTCCATTTCAGTTTCATGTTCTTCACTCCTTTGATACTACTACCTACTTATTGTATAATTCAAAGGGGGAGCGGCGGACTTTTGGACCTGAAGTTACTTTAAGCTACTTGTTCTTACTTTGGACTACTTGGGTGGTACTTTGAGCTACTTCAAGTAGTCTACTTTGACGTACTTTGGCGTACTTTTCTACTTCAAGTCCGCCGTTTCCCCCTTGGAATAATTGGTAACAGTATCCGTTCCTTCATATCTTTTCATTCTCCTTATTTTCTTTCTTCTTCTACATGCAAACACCTCTGTTACCTCGAACCAAAAAAGTGAAATAAAGTGAAAAGACAACCTGTTTGTGTTTGACATATTTAAGCAATTTTGATGACGAGATACAAGACGATGAGTACAAAGAGTTTACCATCAAAAGCAATACTTTGTTTTTGTTTGACACTTAATTAACGCTATGCCGATTTTGACGTTGTTTGTTGTTTTGAAGAAATGAGAATGTCAATTAGATTTTCATGTTATTTTCATCTCTTAATGACTCTTTAATTTTGACCGTTGAAGATTACAGCCGATGTCATTTTATCTTCCCTGTAGCGTTTTCTATCAACTAGAATCCATTTCATCAAATATGGAAATAATAGCACAGATCGTTAATGTGGACGAATGGTAATAATAATTGCTATGGTTATCTTCTTGCTGATTTTTCTCATAAAGGATGGCAAATCAAATTCTCTGAAAAAGGCAAGCTACATATGAGCTGCAATCTTCAGCGATTAAAACTAAACATTCATTCATGTAAATGCTTCGAGATTTGGCAGCCTTGTTTAGAAAATGCTCCAAATCGGTTACGAATTGTTTCATTTTGAGGCTACTGTTCGGAGGAGACAATGAAGCATTGCTTTTATATCAAGAACAAACTAAAAATTGAAAATTTTGTTTCCTAGAAATATCATCAGATTTTTCTAGTAAAGACTATCGAATGTATCGATGTTCAAAGAGATTTTTAATACTTCACACGTGGATAAATATTTCTACAATTTTCATCGAAAACGAATGAACTGTTCAAGTTACACTAATGATTTATCTTTCCACTTTGTGGCCACGAATACAATATTCAATATTGTTTCTAGTTTTTTTTAATTCTTCTAACTTTTAACGAAGTATCATGTTCAGAATTTCGGACAAAACACCTAGTTCTATAATATTGAATACAGCAGGCCTTAGCAAAGTATATCAACGATTCTTTGTGAACGTTCAATCAAGCTGGTGCATGCTCATCATTAAAAAATCATTCACTGTCTGTACGTAATTTTCGAAACTTCATCGTAGCTTATGCTCTGAAACTTCTGCTATGAAGATCTGTATTCAGAGTCGTAATTAAGGATCATCGAAAGTAGTAGCGAATTTGTTATCTTATTTGCAATATATTGCATGGCGTTTCAATAATGACATAATCTTTTAACAAAAATTGATAATTTTAAAGTTTTCTTATTGTAAGTCATTATTTAACGTACCTGAAAGACTTCTCAATTCGTGTAAAATTACCCCAGTCAATAGCAGGATAAAATGAGCTAATAAATTCGATTTGTATGCTAGAATTCATATTTTTAGTTTTTTTTTTATATATCTAGATATTGTAACAGTTGCATAAAGGAACATTTGGCCAAACATGAACTCGAATAAATGGATGCGGTAAAGCATATGTGCATTTCTCTTGGTCAATCTGTCTTTCATAATTTTTAGATATTGTAATATAAATAATTAATGTAACAGATGCCGTTTTCCAAATGAATCACTTCGTGAAATCATCTTACCAAACTTACTGATTGTTAAAATGATGTTATTTTTTTATTTTAATTTATTCTTACTCGTCATCCGAAAATTTTCATTGAATTTCAATAGTATAACTGATTTGTATATTGTTTATTTCACACGCAATGCTTCTTATGGATCTAACACAGGAAACTGTCGTCACGCCATAATCGAGTTACATGTTGATTTGCGGTTTCGGATCAGACTAAAAATATTTTTATTTATTGCTGAAGACATATAATCCTTTCATATTTATTAAATCAAAGACATATATATTTCTATAAGCGAAAAGAATAATGTTTAACAGTGAGTGAAGATTGAAATATGATGATCTAAACTCATATCTCATTGTTAAACTAAATGATGGTATGACGACAGTTTTCTGTCTTATGTTCATAAGAATCATTGTGCTTGGAATAATCGATAAACACAAATTAGTTACATGATTCAACTTTAATAAAAACTTTCAAATAGTAAGGAACAAATTAAAATAAAATATAACATCATTTTAAAATTTTCTCTGAAATAAACAGCATTTCCTTGATTATTTTACATCAATCACGAGTTTTTACACATTTTGTCATTTATAATATCGCCATAAATATCAAAAATTCCATGTTGATGATTGCTTTATCAAACAGTATCAGATAATGTATAAATGATTCATTTTTAGAACATGTACGCCGTTTTTCTCGACTAGTGACACTTGATTTTAAAGAATGACGGCAAAAACTGCATGTATGACCACAGTTTAAGATAGTTTGCCCATGATTATCTAATTTTGAAGAAAAACTCTGCAACTGAGATCTTTTGCAACGATTAAATGAAATTCGACATTCAAAGACGAAAACTATGATATGTGATTAAGAATGTCTCTTTTCTTGTAGTGTTTCATGTAACGAAACAATTTCAATTCATTTTTATAGTTGACTCCATTTTTCTCTTGTTTATATTTGGAGTTTTCATTCATTGAAATTAATACATAAACAAGCCTCTACTAAAATGTCGATCTTGAGTCATCCTAGATATTGAGTGTAACTGGCAGAAAAGAAGCCATAGAACATTTACATGAAGAAACCATTTAGATTCAATCGGATTGCTTCTTCAAGAAATCGTCCCTAGTGCTTTACTTATTAAAGTTTTACTAAGAGGTAAATATTTAATTTTAATCAAATACATGTTGGAATAATGAAATAATGTGTGATAAAGATAGCATTGACCTGCTGAAACAACACAGTTATCGAATTATTAGTGGAAGTGAAATCATAGCAAATAAAATATATGAGAAAGTTGACGGTTGGTAAAGGAAATCATTTTTATATTCTTGATATTGATTGTCATTGGTACGATGTAGACAATAAATTTCTCGAATGATTTGTTTGTTCAAGATATCATCTCAACTTGGTTCGTGCATCAGTGAAACATTGATTACAAAGAATGCATTTTATTTGAAGGAGCTTCTTTTTTACACTTGCTTTTCTCATTTCTCTGAGTTGCCGAATCCTTATGATTTAGTGTTAATCATGACATAGTAGAAAACAAAAAAAAATGAAAACATGTTAGTATGCCTTCTGTGATAAAATGACACAGAAAAAAAAGTGTATTCATTGAGAAACCAATTTTGACAGTAAAAATCTATTCATACTGATTCATTGCGATGTAAATACAAGCAAATTTTTTTAATATATAAATCTTGAACTGTTACAACGATGAATGCGAGTGGTATGACCGAAATATTTCACAACGAAAAATTCATATTTTATCGTGTTAAATTTGCAATCATACTGACATTAGAAATACCAGCGATTATACTCTCCCTAATTATTTTTATTTTCTTTGCGACTCATCAATCTATTCTCAAAGCTCTACAGAACCAGGTTCTACTGATTCTACTCATAGTTAATTTTCTTCAAATAATAGTTGACCTACCACTATTTCTTCACTTTTATCTTATGAATCGTGTAAGTCCAGCAACATCGATCTACTGTACATGGTGGACTTTTATCGATTATACACTTTGTTCTACAGGTGAATTTCTTATGGCTACGATTTCTATTCAACGACATATGCTAATATTTCATGGACAGCTTCTACGAATGCCTATGAGACGCATACTTTTAAATCATGTACCACTTATTTTGTGTCTAATTTATCCGTCAATATTTTATTTGTTTAGCATCATTTTGTATCCATGTGATACTACACAATGGAATTTCAATGAAAAACTCTGTGGACTCGCCAACTGTTATCTTCTTTTCAATCCAATTCTAAGTACATTTGACTGGGTCTTTAACAATGGAGTGCCCATAATAGTGACTGTTTTTGCTAATCTAGCACTTGCTATACGAATCATCTTACAAAAGCGGCGTTTTCATCGATCATTCACATGGCATCATCAGAAACGAATGGCTACACAATTATTTTTGGTTTCAACGCTGTATATAATTGCTTGGATACCCTGTGTAATTGTTGCCCTTGTACATTTACTAGGCTATCGCGACTTTCTTGCTGATATTCAAAATGATTATTTACTTGATTTAAACTACTTGGTATGCTTTTTCCTTCCGTATGTTTGCCTAAGTCAACATCCAAAATTAGCTCAATGGACAGTTAAGTCGCACTGGCGCCAGACAACTGCTGTACCCACTTGAGCATTATGATCAATTCATTTTCGAACAAGAGAATGATGGATTCAATCCAATACTATTAGAGTGCCCGTTTTCCAACTGTATTACCAAAATATTTTCAATAATTCGAATGAACGTTTTCATTAAGACGATTGCTAATGATAAAAGTGTTTTATCCAAAGCTAGCAAATACCGTGTACATTATTTCAAGTTACTTTAGTATGCCTGAGACAGTGGTTTTTTTCACGATTTCTGCCTTGTTCAAACATACTTACCAATATATCTCGATTCAGCATCAAGCTTTGTTCTATCTGATTATTATCATTAAATATCTTCGTGTAAATGTTCTATCTTGTCTTTTCTGTCAGTCACATTCGATGTCTAGAATGCTTTAAGATTGACATTTTGGCAAAGAGGCTTTTTTTTATGTATAAATTTCAATGAATGAAAAATTCAAATATAAACAAGAGAAAAATGGAGTCAACTATAAAAATGAATTGAAATTGTTTCGTTACATGAAATATTACGCGAAAAGTAACATTCTTAATAATATATCATAATTTTCGACTTTGAATGTCGAATTTCATATGATGTTTGCGAAAGCTCTCAGTTACAGAGTTTTTCTTTAAAATTAGATCACCATTGACAAACACTCTTGGTCAGTCATCTCTTGTTTGAATATCATTTTACTCAGTGAAACTATATATGAATATAACTTCACTCCATCATTTCCAAAGAAGACTCATAGTTTAAAAACCATGGAAGAAATGTAGAGAAACCACTTTGGTACAAACAACCTCTCAAAGTATTTTGGACATATTTTTATTATGTCATCATTCATGGGTGTTTTTCACCTACTTATCTCGATGACATGAGACTAGTAAATGATGCGATTGATATCTTCGAACATTTAGTGAGAAAGACTCCCCTATTTTGTCTGTATTGAATATGAGTTCAACATGAATATATGTAAGTGTTTGGTTTTCTTTGATAAAAATTCAATCATTGTTTCATAGAATTGTAGAAGAAAAGACAAATACAAATTCAATCTGAAGCGTCGTGGAAAGCAAGCAACAGTAATTGGTATTATTCTTCTTAACTATTACGACTGCATCAAATGAAAAGTTTGTTGATCATACTGTCCCAATTAGTATGTCACAGTCTCCACAATCATTAATTACAAGCGATTTTGGAATATAGTTTTTGATACAATCATCAGTTGTGATAATTAGTTCAAGCCCTAACATAAATTTACAAATATGTCTGCCTCATGTACAATAGATGTCGCAGAAGCTTGAATGTGTATGATGAGTCAACCAACGCTCAGTCAATTATAATCATCTATACTCTTAAGAATTTATTTTGCGATGATAACGTTCGAATATCAACATTTATTATCATGCGCAACTACACGAACGAAAATGTTAGATAAATCATCTATTGAGCCCATTTTGGTGTAGCCCGACCCAAATAAGCATCGGGATCAACTCCATCTCCCTTGAGTCCATTGCGACCTCTTTTAAAGCTTGCCACTTGATTCTTTGCACCTGTTGATGCTTGCACATCTCCAATAGCAATTGCATGAATATGTTTGCTATCCTGGAAGCTATCTGCTACACGACCACGTGACCAAGCAGCAAAACCTGCTTTTCGTAATGCTACTATCATTGTATCGACTGTTTTCTTATCATTGTTCACAACAGATGTTCGAATATCTATAGCACCGCCACCATCATGTGTACCGGCACTAGCAGTTACACTGGATGAATAGGAACCTTGACTAAATGAAAATTGAAAACCTGATTTGCCCATTTGTGCCATGTAGATTTCAGCACGTTGGATCATTTCAATTGTACGTTGATTGAGTGTGACACCACGCCATGTCTTGCGTGTATAATCAGCAGCAGGAGCTTTTTGATCGAACCCATTCGAAGTCGCTGTAGCACAATTAATATACTCTGATGATGCCAGGGTTGCCAAATCCAAATTTTAGAAATCAGGAGCTTTTTTTTAAAATCAGAAGTTGAACAGTAGATTTTTTCTAGAAAATCAGGAGAAACATTAGGAGGTTTTTCCGAAGAATCAGGAGAGAATCAGAAGACTTTTCCAAAAAATTAGGAGAAAAATCAGAAGATTTTTTGAAATCAGGTTAAACAGAAAAGTACTAGACAGTTTTCTCTTGTAGAGGCAATATTGTCACTGCTAATTTACAAAGTCTTGTGACTTTTCTCTATCAAATGAGTAGCGAAATAATTATCTCGCAAGTGAAATAAAGAAAAGAGATGGTTAATCATGAATATGTCTCGATATCTCAAATTGAAAATCTTGAAACAAAAGATCTCGAATAAATCTATGTCTGTATACCTGTCTACTTTGTTCATAATATAATCTCGGGTCTGTCGTTTCGATCGCCGAAACAGACAACAACGGGTCGAAAAGACGCTGAAAAACTACGGAACTGAGCGGTTTCATAATGTTTCGGCGTCTTTCTTACGCCGGATATGTTGTATTCGGCAATATCTGATTCTTCAAAATTGCTGGATTGATTACAGATCCTGTGATATGCGGATAGATTACCTTATGCGATTGAATTACTGTCAAAATGAAGTAACTCCTCTCTTCCCAATCATATTTTGGATAATCGTATGTCTCCAAATTGTACACGAAGAAATATAATCGTATAGAAAGAAATACAGAGTAAAGCGAAAACTGTTGACGAGCTTTGTTTGTCCATAAACGATCGTATTTCTGCGCATACGATCACGAAGTTATACAACTGCAATACTGAGCCATTGTAAAACGCCGTCTCTCTCCGATTACGAGCGTGTTTGTTTGGCATAGGTTAATATTGACAACGGTTTGATGAGACTTGGAAGACATCGGATACGATGGAATGAGATAGGAACAAATGGGGGGGAGGGGGAGGGGGCGGTAATCAAAAAGCAAGGATCGTACAGCCTACTCAATACGCGTATGTCGTTTTCTACAGAACACAAGAAAATGACCAGTTTTCGCTGGGAAAAATCAAGCGTTTTCGATAGCACGGGGGTCAAACGATTTCTCACAAATCCACTGTATGGGCGCCCTTGCAACCAATGAATTAGGTTAATCTGGGAAACGAAAAAGTGAAACTGACTTGCGAAAAATGATCAACATCATTGAAGAATTCCTGAAAATTGAAAAGAACAAAAAAACTTCTTTTTCTCACATGCGCAGCCATCCGAAAAAAGGAACAAAAAGCAAAAACGACATTTAATGAATTCTGATCGTTTCGATTTCTGTTCCCACTTAGTCAGACAGAATTATATTATAGTCAGATACTACGCAAATAGAATACACTATTTTTCTGATGTTTTCCAGTTTTCTAATGCATACATAAGCTGTTGCACAATAGGCTCTATGAACAATTGGAAGTTTCGTTTCTTTTTTACTCCTTCAAGTCATATTCAACCTATATTGATGACTTGCGAGTTTTGTCGGATTTATAGTACTATTGTGTCAGTGGCTTTTAGTTTTCTTTGGACGAAAACTATATGCCTCTTTTCTCCTCTTTTTTATTAAAAATCCTTTTTTTCAAGAATGCTGAGCCACTTTTTTTTCCTTTTTTTTACAAAGTGTTGGCGGGATGCTAGTGTGTTTTACCTGCTATTTTAGAATGGTCATCGAGGAACGCTCAATATTTATTCTTTCGAGATGTTCCTTTCGACGATTCTGATATTCGAGATTTTTTCTTTCTGGAGTTTTTGAAATTTTTTCGAGATTTTGAGACATTTCTGTAATTATGTGTGCATTATTCTACTGGTATTTTCACATTTGTTCATTTACCGATATAAAGAGAGTAGGCACAAATATTTTATAATGATATGACAAGAACCAAAAAGCAAAACAAATCGAATATGCCATAAAAAAAGGTTTACGATCCTGTCGGCATAACTTTTGGCAACATCCCTACATTTTTCTGCCGAGAAAACTTCGTGTTGACAATTCTTGGTTATCTAAGAAATAATTATGAAACTCTGTAAAATCGGAATGACCGTTCATTCTAACTCTCAATTCTGCATCAACAAAATGATTTGTGGTTCGATTTCTATTATCATTTTATAAAAATTTCAGATGAATGAAAATTCACTCTAAACACACATTGAAGATAGGTACGGCAAAGAGATAACGGGGCTAATTTTTGTGCATTAGGCACATTTTCACTACCAAGAAGATAGCTAGGAGATTATCATCTCTACATTTAACAGTGCTCTTTCTCTTCTTCGCTTTTTTACCGATTCAAAATGTCGCTAAAACCGAAGCCATTAAAAATTTGAAAATCAGTAGAAATCAGGAGAAAATCCTCACAATCAGCTCCTGAATTCAGGAGAATTTTTATCAGGAGAAAAGTTTGAAAATCAGGAGACTCCTGGCCAAATCAGGAGGTTTGGCAACCCTGGATGATGCCCATTGATTAGTACCCACACGACAAAAACCATTCTTTTGTTCAAGACACGAAACTGTTGTACCTTGCAAAAAACTACCAACAATTGATGCAGTAGTCGATGCTGCACTGCGTATATTTAAACTTGGATTGGCTTTTATGATACAACTACTATATGTTGGTGCAAACAGGCCAATGCTCACAAACAGCACGATGAATGGTAGATGCATTGTTACTGTGATTCTTTAGTTTTTTTTTTCAATCATACTCCTTCAAATCTTCATAGTGATATTTATAGTGTGCAAGTGAGCGTGTTTTCAACAAGTGCTGATTGAAAGCTTCTAATCTCTTTGATACCAGATTTTGATAGAAACTTATATTTTTCTATTACTGTATTTCAAATGATAGGTTTCAATATCATTGTTCTTATACTTTCAAATGTCTTTCGCAAGATATTTAATCATATATATTGTTGTGTGCAATACTGTTTTGATTACGATGAAGTAAATTAATATCATAAGCGCTGCTTGCAGTAAATATTTTTGTCGTTCTTTTTTGCAGCTTTGGAAATCGATTCTGACTTATTCTACACTCATACTGCTAATTGAAAATAGCAATGACTTTAGTTCTTGTGAAATAGAAAATTTTTCTATAAAAATCAAACTAATTTTTCATCGATTTATTTTTTTATGAATGAATTCAGTGTCGTTTAAGAGAATTTATAAAAAATTTTCAATGATTCATCAGTTTTAATACTACAATAGCACTTAATGATACTTATTTCATTTCCATACTGACCAAACGTATTTCAGATCATTGAAAAGCAATCTGTACACTAGTGAGCAGCATATTTCTATTTTTTTAGAAATGATTCCTATTTAGAGAGTTTCGAATGGATGAATTGAAATAAAAAGTTGTCTGTGTGTTATTGGACAATTCGATAAATTTAACTGAGGTGACCGAAACATATCAATGACTAGAAAAATGATAAGCTTTATTTACTAAAAAGAAATTATTTTGTTTTCAACTTAGAATTGGAAATAATTTACGATTTTCAATAAGACGATAGTGATGCAATGTTCTAATATGTAATTTTTACTTGTTGGATTTCTTTTATAGTATTGGCAAAAAAGATCAATCTTGCTTTTCATGCTTGGTTCCATGTTTCTCTCTAGCTAAAAAATCCGACTCTTACGTATAGCTAGCTGTTTGGAGGATGTGGATGTTAATCATTTTTGCATCGATACATACCTACGCTCAGTTCCACTATCGGGATTAGAGTAATGCAATCATTTTGACACACTTCTTATCCAGTCAACAGAAAAGAAAAAAGACAAATAAAACCGTGGTGATGCATCAACAATAAGAATGTGTTAACATCAATCTAGATTTGATTATTAGTTATCTGGCTTAATTGGAGCACGAAGAAGCATAAAAGTGTCTCTTCATAAT
Organism: Rotaria sp. Silwood1; assembly: GCA_905250075.1. NCBI lineage: Eukaryota > Metazoa > Rotifera > Eurotatoria > Philodinida > Philodinidae > Rotaria > Rotaria sp. Silwood1. The sequence goes on from CAJNOP010000016.1 coordinate 1,078,227, forward strand.
CAAAAATGAGTTAATTAGAGTGGTCTTTTAGAAAGATATTTAGTTGCAAATATTTTTATGAATAATTTTCAAAGAGTGGGACGAACTATGACTTTCATCAAAAGTAGTTTTTGATGATGATATTTATCTTTTATTTTTTCCTTGTCTTCTTGTCATTTTGGGTGTTTTGTAAACAAAACAGTGCGAATCGAAACCCACAGACAAACTTGTACCGTAATTATGAAATTGAATCGAAAAAAAAACACAAATCAATGCAATATTCGGACCGAATAAATATTTTTCGTATAAATCTTAGCTTTTTTTCAACTTGTACATTAAAACTTTCGTTTGCATGAATCTCAGTCATTCTTTAACAATTAGGATTACAACAAACCCAAAGCCTTGGAATTTAGTAAGATAAGATGATATCAACAACGATCTGTTCTACTAGAGATGCTGCACAAACAAAAAAGAATGTTGAAATTTGAAATCATATCCTTAATAGATGGATTCGAATTCCGCCTTAAACAAAATATATATATATATAAATAGTTTGTGTTTTTCATAACGATCACCAAATTGCAAACTATTTATGCGAATCTATTCTAGATTTCTTGCACTTCTATTTAGAATCTTCAAACTTACCTATATGATGCATGACACTCATAGAAATAAACGATGTATACGCATATATCTCAGAAATGTTGAATTTCACCCTAAGAAAAATTCAAATAGCTTAATCAAAAACAAAAACCAGAATTAATAGGAAATTTATCTAGTGACAACACTTCATATATCAATGTGCAAATTAAGTTCGAAATATCTAAAGTTTTCTGGAAAAGATGTATCGTAGTTAATACTGGAAAAATCGAAATATTGCTGACACACTCAATCGATCGTTTATCGTCTAACAAAAGGTTTCGTATAAATCAGTAGAAGAAGCATTCGTGTGTCGAATTCAATACTTCGACTTCTTCAGTACTAACTACGATATATAACATGTCGTCATTCTTCCTTTTGCAACCTATTTCTTTTCACTTTTATGACGGCATGTGATGAAATTACACCTGTATGAGTCATAACTATACAATCGTCATATTATATTTCGACGAGCACTTATCTAGAGGACTTGTTCGATACACAGCACATATTCATTATAATTCGTTCTTAAAAGATGGATCGTTCTGACATTCAACTGATTTTAAACCATCTCAAATTAAGTGAAGATTGTGTTGCTAATATCTATCATCATGGTTCATGGGTCTATGGCACGAATAAACCCAACTCTGATCGAGATATTTTTATTATTGCCCGTTCATTTAGTCAAAATCCATTACAATTTTGGAAGGATTTTGATTATTTTCATGAACATGAAGTCTATAAATTATTGAATAAATATGATATTTGTATTTATTCAGTAGAAAATTTCGAATTACTGTTAGAAAACAATTATTTGATGGCTGTTCAATGCATATTCTTACCAAATGAATATAAAATTAAAGAAGATATCGATTTTCGACAAATTTACTTAGACAAATATTATGATACATTAAAATTAAAACGAGCTGGATTCTATGAAATGTACAGAGACATGAAGTTATATAGTCCTAATGCTAATTTAGATGATTCATTGCACAATTCAATGTCAAGTGAGCGATGTCAATCACGTCGAAATCATGTATTTAAAAATTTATTTCATGGTATTCGATACTTAGATTTTGTTGACCAATTAATTCAAACAAAATCGATATATGATTATAAACGTGTAACACATATATTTCATCAGATGAAAGAAATACTTGGTGATCCAGGAGATCAATCAAGCATGAAACGGTAAATAAGAAAAAATTGGATCGTTCTTTATTCTTAAAAAAAACATAATTGTCTTTTTTTTCAGTGTATTTGAGTTTGTTTGTGCAAAAAATGATGAATTTAAATCCAGATTAGATGCATTGGTACCAACAAATAATATTAAAGGTATTTTCGAAGCACAGATTATATTTGATTGCACACAGAACACTGAACAAGTTATTGAAAAACTTAAACAAGCATGTGATAATACAAAATATACTCTTCATTTAATTCAATTAGATACGAAACAAGGAAATAAAAGACTTCAACAATTGATGACATCATCTTTTCATTGCGGTGAATATCAATCTATTGTTTTACAAATCAAAGAAGAAGCATATCAACATTTTCAAGAGTTTAATATCGTACGTATTAAAATTAAATCTTCAACATCAAATGAAGGTATACCACAAACTGATATTGATATGAAATTATTCTGGAATAAAATTAGAAATTATTTTGAATTTAATTATCATGTATCATTAGAAAATGACCATAATGGAGAAAACTTAAAAAAGTTTATAAATCAATGTCAAGTCAAGTATAGACTTAATTCACAATTATCACGTAATAAAAGTAAACAGATTAATGAAAAGAACTTTCACCATAGGATTACAATGGATCTATTTCATGTTGGTCGAAAAAGAGCATTTGAACTAAATGATGAAATTGTCAAATATTCAACGAGCAATAATTTTCCACCACCAGAAATCACATATGGATTTATTATCTACGATTCATCTTCTGAACTCAATCACAGTTAACCATAGTTCAAATGTTAGTTTTATTTTTATGAAAGATCTTGAAAATATTAAATTTATTTTAAGTAAAAATATTTCTGATCAGTCCTCTGATGACTCTTTTGACACGTCAAATATGATTTCTCATGGTTTTTTGTGGTTATTATACTTTCGAGAAGTCGAAATTTCGACGAATTCAGAACTCCAATGACTTCATTGCAAATCAATAATAAAGATTGTTGACATATTCATATTGACATTTTCATGAAACCACTCACATACGGCGCTTTCCTGGAAAAAGAATTTGGAACTTTTTCACATTTATGTTTTTCACTATAAATCGACGAACTTGATTCGATCATGACAAAAACATCAAACAAACAAATCTTTACTGAAACTTAGAATTGGTAACATCTTATACTTGAACGAACACTGAGACCGACAAAAGTGTGGAACAAATGAAATATCCCTTGAAAAATGCAACAAATGTCATTAAGAATCCGTGTATAAACGATTTCACTCAGATATATTTCTGTTTCGATTACACTTGTAGATTTAAAGAAGATGAATGAAGATTTTTCGAATAACACAAATCGATCATATTTTAATTGCTCATCGAGCAAAGTTTGAGAACACAGTTCAGTCAACACTCACTATTCTCTTATTTGAATGCTTATCAGCACAATAGTTTCATTTATAGATTGTCTTTCATATGCTTAACATGTTCAGATAACTATCTCCAATTATAATTCACGTGAAATTAACCAGATTGACATGCGGATTATTTCCAAAAAACGAGTGGAAGTAGTTTTACGTATCGAGATGTAAGTATGAAACTTCTCTCTATTCGCGCTCACATTATACATCGATGGGTTATTGTGTAAAACGTTGAATGTACAAAAGAGAGTTATATGGTTGTTCAAATTTAATAAGATCAAACGGTATTTATATTTTTTTGTATTAGTATAATCAAATATTCCAAGTCATATCAAATCATTATGGAACCGCTTTCTTCTCTTGGAAAAAAATCAATACTTGAAATCCATTTTCTGTTTGTCATTCATGTGATAGAATATTCAAGAGTCAAGAGCGAGGAAGGAAAGGATAGAAAGAGAGCATAAACAAAAACATTTATTTTTTTTTTCGTTTCCTATGAATAAGACTTTTTTTCGCCAAAAAAAAACAAAGATTTGTGCCAAAGAAAGAGAAGAAAAAATTTTCAATTTGTAAAAATACGTTGGTATTACCAAGCAATGTAGTGTTTTTAGCTAGTCTTATAAACATTTTGATTATGACTTCGATTGTTGCTATGTTTGTGTAGTACCTTTTTAGACAAAGTTGACTATTGCATAGTAATTATTGGATACTTCACATATTATACCATTCTATCGTGCTACAAGTATCGCTGGAGTTAAATCAATTGACATAGACAGACTGTTTATTTTAATCAATAATGTATGATAAAATAATAAACAAATTAAATATATAAGTATAGATTTAGATAGATTTCTTTCAACAGAATATTCTGTACGAAATGATCAGCTGCGAGCAGCAATTTTTATTGATGAGAATACGGTTCATTATACTGCTAATCGTGTATTTTAAAACAGATTGAAACTTAGAAGATTTAAATTACAAGTAACTATTGCTGAAGCAATTCGATCTAGTGAACATAGCTGCTATTTAGCATTCGAACTGAAGTTGTAAAATTATGGTTTAATTATAAAACTAAAGTCGATTGACTAAAACCTATCTTTATTATTATTAACATTGTTTTTTGCAACTTTTCTTGAATTATTTATCATCGTATCGTTATGTATATGTAGATGGTCGTTCAATGATTTTCGGCAGGCACAATATCTGAAAAACATTGTCCTTCAAAAGAATCTTCAATATCACTTGTTTCTAATGTAACTAAATTGTTCAAAAAATCGGCAACAATAACTCTTACGTCAGAAGGTCTTTCTGCAAATGTATGGATCGACAGAATTGGAAATTCAAACAATTGTTGAATCTCACTAAAGCTGATATTGTTTGAAAAACCTCATAGTACGTTACTTTCGAATGATAGTTAGTTTATTCTTTGACGACAAAGTAACGATGGAACATCTATGAGACATCATTGTTTGCTCTCAGCTTTTCATATAATCTGACAAAAAAAACAGAATAATTCTCTGGTTGATCAAAACCGAATGACTTGTTTTGCTAGAAAACTTTCTTTACTAAACGTGCCAAAAAAAAGAATAAAAAATGTGCTTTTTCAAAAAAATTAGAAAGTCAAGTTTCTTCTACAAAATGATTAGATGCTGAGGATATTTTGATTTTACGTTAAAAAAAACAAACAAAGATATATACAGAAAAATTCACTATTATTTTTTAAACATCCGTATCATTAGTCCATAGGGTATAAGAGTAGATCGTTGATTTGATGTCCACTCAATTACATTAGCCGGAATAATATCACATAATCTGGGTCGACCTGGCTGTACAGTGAATGTTCCTGGTTTCTGTTTACACTGAAGAACTACTTGAACATTATAAATTTCACGCCTGAGGCCGGGTAACTTGAATGTTTTGATTGGGCTATATTGTGAATCACTAGCATAGTTAATCGATGGCGATGTTAACCATTGCTGCTCGTAGCCTGAGTCGTCAGAAAAAACGTTGCCATCATTTAGTAAATCACCAGGCAGAGGTATGAAGCGATTTCGTAGTATTTGTTCAAGTTTTTTCTCACACGTGCCGTAGTAAGATGTAGTCCAACTTTGAAATATCTTTTTTTGTTGTGATTGTACTCGATCAGTTTGTATGCGAACACGTACCCATTCACGTGGTATAGTATATTCATATCCACCTCTCCTTACTGTGTTAGGGTTATTATCGGAATAATGCTGTTTGCAATAACAGTCATACTTTTGTTGAAAATAAACATCCAATTTTAAGCTTTTGAAGTATTCCTGACAGACGGACAACATACAGATTACTTCATCCTCTGGGCCGTGATATTCTCGTATCGATTCAGGTTTGCCATAAACAATTGCAGACACGACTACTTGTGGTAATGGATCAACTGATATCATCGGCGGTTGCCTTCTGTGGTCGACCTCTCTGACAGATGACCGAACAGGATTTGGGTGTAATTGCTCATGTCTAATAAAAGAGTCACATCTGGATATGGACGAAACAGCAGTATCATCAGGTATAGGAACTCTTATTGGAGCAATTGGTTTTACGTCTAGAACTAAAACAAGAAAGTCCAGCAGAAATTTTAGTAGCAATACAATGAGATATGCATCGAACGCTGAGACGAAGTCTTATGTACTATTCGATAAGAACTTCGCAGATGTGCAAAAGGAAATGAGGCAATAAAACGAAAGAATATTGAGCCAGCACATGATGAGGATTAAGTTCTTGGTAGCTTACCTCTGGGTTGAGGATTCACCACTTGTAGGGGCAGTGAAGGCGGCGGGTTATTCGATGGCTTCACGGATGGTAGTGACGTGTAGGTACAATGATCATACAGTTGTTTTATAAAATATCCCCAACTCACAAACATTAGTACTATCGCAAATGTACATCCGACGCCAAGACCCCATTGCATGTCAGTCAAATCTAACAAAGAAAAATAAGAATTAAAAATATATTGTATGCTCATGAAACTTCTCAACTCACCATATGTTCTAGATTTTAATGGCATAGTTCAACGGTTGTCAGTACAATATTTATTTATGAATGCTAATACTTTAATTCAATTTAAATAATTGAAATATAATATTTCTAACTAAATTTTTACACAATTAATTTGTTTTTTATCAGTATGATCGAATAATTCTTAAAAAAAAAGATTAACAGCATTAATAAAGTTGTACATGATCGCTTTGGTAGGAAAACAAAAGAGGTTAGGTTCGCTTGATGATAACACTTTCTAAAAAAAAAAGTCATTGTTCATTTAAAAAACACATATTTTACCTTTTTGTTCACTCTTTCTTTCGATCGTCATGTATTTATTTATGCCAGAATAATTAAAAGAAGTCATATAAAAAACAGTCCTTTATTTTCTTCAAGAGACCAAATGCCATTTCTCTCTTACTTCCAAGACAACATCAAATACAAAAGCATATTCAGAAAACATGAGTTTACAATGCTTCTTCGCATCATCAAAAAGAATGTTTATTTTTGTTCTTTGAATAGTTCTCGGTTTTTTCCAACTAAAAAAACTACGTCATGCACTTTATTTGTTTAACGAAATTTTTCTTCTTCTGCGATTTGAGCTCAAACAAATATAATTTTCTTACCTTATAATGTATGGTGGAGACCACAAACTGCATAAAAACAAAGATGCGTTCATACACTTTTCTCGATCTTATTATGTGCTCAAAAAATTTTGGATTCCTGTTGGTAGTTGGTTAGCATAGAAACAAGAAAAAATGGCAACCGATAGATCAGGAACATCTTTCAACACTGCGTTACAGCAATTCGATTCTGCGGATGTTGGGACATTCCTGTCAAACATCTTCTCGCGTAGCAGCTTAATCATTGATATGGAAAAATAAATAGTCTGATTAGAGATTCAAACAGAATCACGTGCAATGTATTATTCAGGTTTTCTGTTCCTAAACGGAAGGTAAAACTATTAGAGAAAAACTATTTGTCCTTTGATACAGTAAACCAGATCACTGAGAGGACAAACTTAAGCCTAGAAAGTGAAGTTCTTCGAAATCCTACACTCAATATAACGCTGAGTCATGGTATTACTACATTTTAAAGTACTGCACACTTCCTAAATATTATATAATTTCGTGCTTGAAGTCTGGATTTTGTGAAAAGCATATTTCTTTTATGCACCTCGGCTCTTTATCGTTGAATCATTCATTTCTTTAGGTATAGACTTCATTTTATTTTAGATTATTAAAATTCATTATGAATATTGAATGTAAACATTGCTATGAAATTAATATTGTGCCAAAATCAAGTAGAAGATCGCATCCTTTTTCTTGCTATAAATGCGGCGGTAACTTGCTGACAAAACTTCATCAAAGAGGTCGCCGCACTTCGTTGTATTCAAGAAGAACATTTCTTGAGGACGATACACCTGATTGTCTGATCCCATTCTATTTACCAAGAACATATGATTTATTACCTGAACGAACACGGAAAATGGATTCTTCCATGGATGCACGTCCCTTGGAAATGTGGGACCGTTCATATCCAGTAGATTCTATAATCGGCACCTCACGAGTATCTCGTAGATACAAGAAACCAACTGATGCACCCGATCACATGCTTGATTTTCGTCGAGAAACAACTGATATCCCTATTGCTAGGTTTGCTTCTCGGCCTCGGCTAAGAGAGAGACGAATTTCACCTCCATCAACATATCGTCATGATGCTACGTTTTCAGCATCAAAGCTAATACGAGAACGAACATCGAGCAAACCAAGATTTTGCTCATATCACAAACTTTGTCGAGAATATGTATGGTCTCTCAATTGGCCACAAGAATATTTCAATCATCGTTTTAATCGTTGCTATTGTTCTCAATGTTATCCAGAGCATTATAAAGATGTATATATAACAGCTGGCGCGTCCTATGTTATTCCTCGAGGTTGGGTTCGTTTTGGTCTATATGTCGATGATGTTAAAGCCAATCGTGAAGATTTATGGAACACATGGATTGTTACGTACCATGGAACAAAACTACCAGCTGCGCAATCTATTATTGCTCATCGTCAATTTTTGTTACCCGGTGATACGTGTGATGATGGAACCATAATTGGTATTCGTAAAGGTCACATACCTGGCAAAAAACAAGTCTACACTTCACCAACAATTAAGTATTCGAGTTTGGATTGTTACTGTGAGAAGTACTCATATCAAACCACCGACGGTCAATGTTATCAGGCGAAGATTGTTCTTCAATGTCGACAGCAGCCTGGTACTTATGAAACTCAAGGTGAAACAGTTGGTAGTAGATCCAAACGAATTTGTAACATAATACCGAATGATAGAATCGAAATTTTTACGACTGTGAGAGCAGCAGTTGTACCCTATGGGCTACTAGTACAACTTACACCAATGTAAAGATATCCTTATGAGATATTGTATTTGCTTAATTTTCATTAGCACGATTGACCGTTATGCTTATGATAAAGAAATATAATTTTTCTGTCTCTATAAGAAAGTTCTTTTGCACAAAAAAAGACGTAATTACTTTAAAATTCAGCGAATGAAGAATTAGTATGTCTACTCGTAATTTGTATTTTTTGAACAAGATAGTATTTGATTGGGTAGCATTTAAAATATAATTCTAGTTTTCGATGTACACATAGTAATCTCGTTATTAATCATTTTTCTATAATTCAATTAAGTAATAAAAATTAAACTTCGATGTCGATGACACCGTTACTTCTTTGTAATTTGGGATTAAGTAACCTAGAAAGAATATCTGTCCAATGCTCATCGGTGCATATAAATGATTATTATGTTATCTTATAATAAAATTAATTCAAACAGTCATATTGATGGAATAGATAACATCGAAAAACGTATATAAAGTCGACACCAAATGATTATTACGTATGATCATAATATTATTCTTAAGTAAGATCGATTTCGATCTTGGCAATGTGTATAAATTTTCGATACATAGTGATGCACAATCTTTCTATAAATAGTAGTATATTCACATATTGATTCTTTATTATAAGTGTCGTAGGACATTATTTCATCAAAAGTAAAAGACTATTCTAAAACAACACCTAGATTTTTAACCAACAGATGCGAGGTATACTATTAGATAGTCGAAATCCAGGTTAGAAACACAAAGTTGTTCAGGTCGTCCTCTTTTCTTTAATAACGCCGCTACAGCAACAAAACCGTATAACACGACATTATTGAACAGAATGATGACGCTATTTATTGCTATATTAAGCAATGTTCTTTGCGGCGAGATAATGGCAAACAACAAAAAAGGGCTCTACAATAGTGAGTTTAGTTCTATGTGAAGAAAAGAGCCACAGTTATATCTTCAGCCTATGTCCCAGCTAAATTATACGTTTCTTTACAGAAAATATTTTTTTGCATATAACAAATCATGTATCTCAGTATATCAATCTTATTTCTCTTTGAATGATATATGAAGTTTGTGCAAACTCTTATTTATAATTGATTTCTTGTATGATTAAATATAAGTTCTAAAGTCCAAGATATTTATTGAAATCGATTGAAAATAAACCTTTACATATAACTAGGATTCATTAGGCGCAAAGGTGCATTGCAGTATCAAAATGTAAGAAAATGTTACATTATAGTATGAAATATTGATTTATATTGTCATAATATCACACTATAGTAAATACAGTAGAGTGATAAAGAGGATCATCATGAGATCGCAATAATTGCATTATTACGACGCTATTTAACGATTATCGATGACATGGGAGACGATAGTTATATGGGAATAAAAAACTTTGCACTACTTCGTTATATACCAATTCGTAAAACATTCGAAATTGTGAATATTGGCAATCGATGATAATAATATTTTTTTACATATCCATACGAATTCGTTTAGAATGAAGGTGATTGTATTCCATTTGAATAATGAAATGAGTCTTTTTCTCTTTGTCAACAAACAATAAGTGCTTTTTTCCTAAAAATTTTATTCTATACAGGTCATAAATTCATTTAAAAATGAATAAATAACATTGCAAATAAAGAGATAACAACCATGTCACCACTTTTTTAACAACTGCGTGGCAGTTACGCGCAATAGCCATTTTGCGACGCAGTTGCGCGTAACTGCGACGCACTGGCCGCATCTGATCTTAAAGAAATAGACTGTGTTCACTGCGACGCAGTGATCGCAGTGTCTGCTAAATTATTCGCTGTTCTTACAGTTGTTGAAAAAATAACCAATGATAAATAAATATCTTAAGTTTCCAATTCGATGATTTCTAAACGCTTTCAATGACGACTGAATGGAATATAGACGGACACGTTTCCAGCAGACAAGCTCATTTCTTTCTTTTTCTTTCACGAAGACACTTGTAGTTAGTCTCTCACTTTATCAAGGTAAGCATGATGAAACTTTCAAAATTCAAGTAGAAATTTTTTACCAAAAGAAGAACTTTTTAAGAAGAAAACGATTCTTTATAAAGCTCGGCCAAAGGTCTTTGGGGCTGAGGAAACCAAATCTATAACCAACCTTTCGAAATTTTAAGTTCTTTTTTTTCACAAAAATTTTTTTCATAAAAAAATTTCTTTTAACAAAAAAATGTTTTTTTCGTGAAAAGTGGTTTCATACATAAAAAAGGTTTTACGAAAGAACTGATTTACAAAAATATTTTTTTTGCAAAAAGCTTTTTCTATGAAAGAGTGTTTTGAAGAAAAGATCAGTTTTTTCGTATAAATTCTTTTTTGCTAAAAGAAATCATGTTTTTACAAAAGAGCGATCTAGAAAAAAGTTCTCGTAGAAAAAAATTTTTTTTTTGTTACATAATTGTTTGTGAGAAAATCAGTGTTTTAGTAAAACTTTTTTCGCAAAAGCTTTTCTTGTTAAATAAAAACTCATTTTCTTTACGATAAAGTAAGTTTTTGAAAAATCAAATTCAAAATGTCGAGAAACCAATTCCAGATTCGGCTTCCTCGACGCAGAGACGTTTGATCAAACTGTATACAAAATCTCTTTTCTCTTAAAAAAACTTTTCTTTTGTGAAAAAAATGTCTACTTTAACTTCGGTTTTGTTAAAATTAGAATTTAAAGTTGAAGCCTGCTAACTGAACCTGAACTTTAACCCTTTAAGTTTAAAGTAAGACTTTAACTTTAATGCAAAGTTTAAGGTGCCATCCTTATTCCGGTCTATCCCTTGACCAAACAGTAGATGATAATAAGACACACTTGTAAATGTCAATAGAAATGATTAAGTAGGCTCCTACTTATTATTTCTCAATATACTCAAATCCATTTTGATTGTACCAGCAGTTCATCTTTTTTTTTCAGTCAAAACTGGAATTCAGAAATTTAACATAATACATGTTCCAAAATTCGATGGTTAAGAACGTTTTTGTTGTATTAGTTACAAAGATAAGTTATTGTTAAAATAAGATGACTACTGTTTCATTTTTGATGAAGACAGTCATTTTTCGCTAAAAATAGTAAAAAGCAATATTTTATCTATATGTAAACTCCAACCTATTCACGTGGTTTAGGTTTTGCATTGTTAAAAAGGGTATATTCTTGCCTGATATTGTAGTAGATGCGCAGAACAAATGATGTCTACAATTTAGTACTTTTTTAAAGGGGATCTCTCTCTCTCTCTTTTACATCAAGATAGCTTGCTTTTAGTCATTGTTTTTGTATTTTTTTTATATTATAAATAAATGCTTCGCTTCAAGGCTTCTATATTAAAAACAACCAAGACACGTCGGCTACAGCGTCGTCAATCACGAGAAATGCTGAATCGTTTATTTGGTGATTATAATACTAATGAAAGTGATGATGAAAGTAACATTACGGTTGGTGACCATAATCAATCATCTGAACGTGAGTTAAGAAATTTATCACCAAATGTTTCCTCATGTTTACCATCATTCGAACCAATAAATTATCAAAACGATCAGTTTGACAACGTACATTCATTTGATGATCATTTATTAGACATGGATAATGGGACACCATTATTTAATGACAGTTCCATAACTGTCAACAAAGCCGTACGTGAACTTTGCTGTTTCTTCACCGATTTCAATATAAACAAACGTACTGCAGTTCATCTACTTCGTATTATTAAAAGACTTTTACCAAAACCTAATAGACTACCAACATCATGGAAAGGGACCACGAAGGTATTAGGCTATGTATCAAGATCACAAACAACATTTTTATGCTCAAGCTGCTTCCAACAATGTCAAAAGGGTCGATATGGTACTAAATTATGTACAAATGAACAATGTCCTATGAAAAATCGAATAATGAAAAGTACTGAAATAGTCGAACTTGTACATCTAGATATTCGTACACAAATACAAGCTATTTTAGATAGAAATCAATTATTACTTAATCGAAAAGGTTTGTATCCTACGACGGATGTTTGTTTCGGCGAATATTATCAAAGTCAATCAAATGCAACAACTAATCGTGTTACTTTAATCGTTCATACGGACTAGGGGTGTCAGGGTTCCCGTACTTTGGAGTTCCGTTCCTAAGGAACGGGAACCCACACTGGGTTCCGGGTTTCCAGGAACGGGAACCCACACCGGGTTCCTAAGAATGAGGAACCCTGTTGCAAATCGTTTACAACAGAAATTTAGGTAGGGTTCCCAGTTTTGGGGAACCCGGTTTGGGTTCCCGTTCCTGGGAACCCGGAACCCAGTATGGGTTTCCGTTCCTAGGAACCCGGAACCCAGTATGGGTTTCCGTTCCTAGGAACCCGGAACCAGGAGTGACTTGCTCAAAACGAAAGAAAAAGTATGTCTATAAACTCGAGCGTGTACAAAAAAGCATAGAAATGAATTTTCAACCGGGTTCCCATTCCTAGGAACCCGGAACCCATAGCGCGTTCCCGTTCCCAGGAACGGAACCCGAAACTGACACCCCTAATACGGACGGGGCACCACTCGTCAAATTATCAAAACAAAGCATATGGCTCTGTTTTGCCTCACTAGTGGAATTATCTTCACCAACTCGTGATTACCATAAAAATACTGTTATACTGTCACTATGGACGTCAAAAGTCAAACCTGATCCAAATACATTTTTACATGAAACCATCGAAGAAATTTAACTACTTATTAATAGGGTACATCAATATTTATTAATGGACAAGAATATGAAATTACATAAGAACACAATATTTCGTATCTGTTCTTCCAGCTAAAGCTTTTTTTTGTAAAACTATTAGTTTTAATGGCTATTCAGCCTGTGCCGAGTGTTGCAGTACAGGTAGGTGTAATCATTTTGGAGGCATTCTTATTTTTCAATCTGAAATATTTGAGTTTTATACGATAATATTTGTTTCGGATAACTTTCGACGTATTCTAAGTCATATTATAAAAATCGCCAAAGTTCTATAACACATACAAGTTTAGGTTTCAAATGGAATTTGATTTAAAGAGTATTACTTAAAAACAAGTAACGTTCATCGTCAAGCGATTCACTTAGCCCTAGACTGATAGAATACATGTACGGATGTAATAGCATAAAAAGCTACATTAAAAAAGTAATACGCAAAAATTGATAATATAACCAGTATATCTTAGGCGAGCAGAGAACTTAACTCGGAGAATTCTCACTCTCAGTAAAGATAATTCATTTTACAAATTTAATTTTTTTTGTCGTTTTTGTTTTATTTTTTTTTTGCTTTTATAAATATAAATAGCGTTCAATAAGATTAGACAAGAATACGATTTTTTTTGTAATTATATTGGCGCTATTTGTACGTACAAAAATATGAATTATATTATTCATAAAATTTGAGTTTTATTAATCAATATTTTATGCTTCAATTCGCGCATTAATTCTAAACTATTAATAAATTAGATATTCATTGATACAACATTGCAGAATCAATCCTACAATAATGAATAATTTAAACGATTTCTTTAAATCCATACTGCTCATTTGGTCTGACTCTCACTAATTAAATGCTTTTGTAAGCCGTTTTACGCCACTACCCGAATTATAGTTATTTCATTGACATTTTACCGATGATTATTATGGGTTCATTTACATCAGTCTTTAGATGGTCATTTGTGCCATAGTTACCGGAATAGTTGTTTGTACCATGGTTGCCATATG
>CAJNOP010000016.1:1092603-1251073 GCA_905250075.1 Rotaria sp. Silwood1
TCATAGTTACCGGAATAGTTGTTTGTACCATGCTTGCTATATGGTCATCTGTGCCATAGTTACCGGAATAGTTGTTTGTGCCATGGTTGCTATATGGTCACCTGTGCCATAGTTATCGGAATAGTTGTTTGTGCCATGGTTGCTATATGGTCATCTGTGCCATAGTTACCGGAATAGTTGTTTGTACCATGCTTGCTATATGGTCACCTGTGCCATAGTTACCGGAATAGTTGTTTGTGCCATGGTTGCTATATGATCATCTGTGGCATAGTTATCGGAATAGTTGTTTGTACCATGGTTGCTATATGGTCATCTGTGCCATAGTTACCGGAATAGTTGTTTGTACCATGGTTGCTATATGGTCATCTGTGCCGTAGTTACCGGAATAGTTGTTTGTACCATGGTTGCTATATGGTCACCTGTGCCATAGTTACCGGAATAGTTGTTTGTGCCATGGTTGCTATATGATCATCTGTGCCATAGTTATCGGAATAGTTGTTTGTACCATGGTTGCTATATGGTCATCTGTGCCATAGTTACCGGAATAGTTGTTTGTACCATGGTTGCTACATGGTCATCTGTGCCATAGTTACCGGAATAGTTGTTTGTACCATGGTTGCTATATGGTCACCTGTGCCACAGTTACGTGGTCGTTTGTACCAAAAAAATGACCGTTTGTGCCATAGTTACATGCTCATTTGTACCATAGTTACCTAGTTAATTTTAGTAAAAAAATGGCCGTTTGTGCCAAAAAAATGGTCACTTGTGCCAAATAAATGGTCGTTTCTGCCAAAAACATGGTCACATGTGCCAAAAAAATGGCCATTTTGACCGCGTTACCGACAGACAGACCGACAGACAGACAGACAGACAGACACAGGTGAATTTCGGTTTCTAGACCCTAGCCTTTCAGTCTAGGGAATATATATTCAGGCGTAGCTACTTTATACGACCAGTAAATTTTGTGAGTGGATAATTCCAGACTAAGATTATATCCCATAGATAAGAAATATGGTCTTAAGAGTGATACTGGATTGCAATTTATAGAAACTAGTGATTGCCTTGAATATATAAATACAAAAATTGATACATGTAGCAAATAAACCTTATCGTCTTTGCCTGTTTCATCCAAATTAATTTTTGACATTAAAAAAAAAATTTTGAGTTTCATATGCCGTCTCTAAACGAATATTAGCTATTTTCCACACACTTTAGAAAACTAGATAATTGATCTGACCATAGTGATAGAACATCTTATGAAATTAGGTTATTAGTCCATCCATTGATCATCCGATCCCTATCATAATGAACAACAGAATCATACACTCCGTTTTAATCATGATACAGACGCTTTGTGAACTCTGCTCAAACCATCAGTCAAAAAAATTATAAAAACAGTTACAGAGAATAGTAATAAAAAACATGCAACAGAAAAAAAATAATTCAATAAACTTGAACGTTCAATTTACTAATTTGTTTATTGTACTACACGTTTTTTTATTAGTATTTTTCAACTGTTTTTATAATTTTGTTCTGATAGATAATATGAAGAGAGTTCATGAAACGTCTCTAATATGATAAAAAAGATGTTTATGATCTCTTATTCATTATG
Source organism: Rotaria sp. Silwood1 (assembly GCA_905250075.1). Lineage (NCBI taxonomy): Eukaryota > Metazoa > Rotifera > Eurotatoria > Philodinida > Philodinidae > Rotaria > Rotaria sp. Silwood1. Next base: position 1,094,216 of record CAJNOP010000016.1, read on the forward strand.
AAATATTTTCACCGATTGCCGTTAAAACGAAAGTCTCTTTTAATATATAGTATCAAATTGTAGCTTGAGTTTGAAGTAATCAATAATACCTATCACAACTAAGTAGTCTTCGGTAACATTGAGTTTTGATGTTTTTTTATAGATAAATTTATTCTTGTTTTTACCTAATAAATCTTCTGTATTTGTGTTATAGGTAAATGGAGTGCTGAGCACAATATTGTGGTTTATCCATTTACTCGCAACAATCTAACAGTTCGTACTCATAGTGCATATCTCGATGCAGCAAAAGAAGCACAAAAAAAGTCAACTCATGGCAAAGTCGTTCCAGTTGATGGCATCAAAGGCCTTTCTACTTTACTACAGGTCTGCAAAATTCTGATTCATTTTTTTAGATTTTTGAACGTAGAAGGAAGTTGAATCATAAGGAGGCAAATATGACGTGCAATATCATTTGAAAGTTCAGATTACCAATGATTTAAGTTGAGCATCACAATTATAAATACATAATAAATTGAAAATCGTAGAAAGAAATGAATGTTCAAGTTCTTTTCATTCAGTTCATAGTTTTTACTTCAAATAAGATTAAAAAATTGTTTATAATGAGGTCATGGATAAAAGATAATAAGCGAAGCACAAATGGATCCATATCTTGTCTTTTACATGTTCTTTTGAGTATCATTAGGGTTACACATTCTTACATCAATTTATATGCTGCTAAGTATCGTAACATAACTGTTGGTCTCCAAACAGTTTTTGTCGTGATATTGAGAGACTCACGACAATGACCATACATGATTTTAATGTATTTACATTTAATTTCTTAACTGATGAGAGTTCTAAAACAGTGTCGTAGGAGAGCAAGTACTGTAGGTTCTCTAAATGTTGCCCATGTCATAGTGAAAGTCACATCTTGATACCTTTTCGTGTTTCCGAAGTATTTAAAATTCGGCCAAGTTGAAAAAACTGTCTTGCATTAGAGCCATTAGTATCCAAAGTGTTATATGATATCAAATGACATTCTTACGATTCATAATGCAACTTTTTTTCTATTATATACTGTAGTTCATAATGTCAAATATTTATGCGCTTATCTAAGCTCCATCATTACACTAATTGCTGAGAAAGCCTTAAAGTATTGACATGAAATCGCCTCTGAAATTCTGATTACGAGAAAGAAAATTTGAAAGTTAAAAATAAATTTTATTTGAGATAGTAGGCTTACCTATCTAGAATGACTTTATTCGTCAATCCAAACAACTTTCAATTTTCTTCACTAATTCTACTTTTACTTTAGGTCTTCGAATATCCTTGTCAAATTGTATTTGACTACATGCACCTTATATGTCTGGATCATGTGCCGTGTGTTATCAAACGTTGGTGTCAAAATATTGATGAATCAATTGTACGTTTAATTGATGACTTAATCGGTCAGCTTCGTCTGCCACACAATCTGAACGTATCTTTTTTGGATTCGATCGTAAACGCCGGACAATGGAAGGCAAAAAATGGTCGTTTATTCGTATTGAATGTTGGAGTACCTATTGTTACGTTACATCTTCCAAGACTTTTAGTATCTCACTTCTTACTTTATTCTGTGGCGGTGAAAATTCTTCATGCTTCTGAATCCATCGATGAAATTAATTTGGGCGAACAAATTATGAATTATTACTGTAAAACTGCTCTTCTTCTACATGGTTCATCGGTGTAAATCTTCTCACTTCATGCTCATATTCACCTTGCACAACAAGTGAGACGTCACGGTGGACTTGGACTAGAGATCTGCGGGACAAACTTTTTCGTGTCCCGAATCCCGAATGTCCCGTCCCGAAAATTTTTGAATGATCCCGAATCCCGTTTGTCCTGTCCCGGAGTTTTTCAAAATGTTCCGGTCCCGAATGTCCCGTCCCGAATTATTTTTGAATTGTCCCGGAACATCCCGTTTGTCCCGTTGAACGAAAGAAATATAAAGATGTCGTTCTATTGAACAAGAAAATCAAGAAAATGAAGAAACAATTGACGAAGATGATAATGATGAACAGATTTGAATATATCTTGCAATATTTTTTGTGTTTTTTTTTTGTTATTTATTTAAATATTGAGACATTTCTTTAAAATAAAAATCTAACTGAACGAGATATTTTGCAACAGAAAAGAAAAATTCGGGACATTCGTTCTTTTCAAATTGTCCCGAGTCCCGTTTGTCCCGTCCCGAAAATTTTAGAATTGTCCCGGTCACGATTGTCCCGTCCCGAATGTCCCACGGGACGGGACATTCGGGATTTTTCGGGATTCGGGACTGTCCCGCAGACCTCTAACTTGGACATACCTCTGCTTTTGCCTTCGAGTCTTGTGTTCGTTTTATTGAGAGAAAAGCTCATGGTAGCAAACATCTTGGAGCACAGATTTCATACTGGATTGATTTTTCAAACAATGATGCAAAATGAACCTGTCAAGCCTCCAACACTGACAATCAATAATGTATATATACTGATTTTCCAGAATTTTTCACTTTTGTAAACAACATTTTAGGAAATCAAATGGTTGGATGGTCGTCTCTGCTCGTATCTGACTGTATTAATTGAACAGATGGCAATCAATTCATTAGAATTTCACTCATGTAATTTTTACTTACGCCTCAAAGCTTTCTTCGTAACATATCATACAATTATTTATGACCAATCCTTCAAATGTCAGAGTTATATTGTTTCATTTTTTGATTCTGCTTGTAACTTCGTACACTATGGCAATATTGTTGTTTTCGTGAAGAGAGGTTTGCATTTCTTTGCTCTTGTACAAAAGTATACGCTAAGTAAAAAATCTATCACAGATTATGTCGAGGTTCCATTTTCATTACACACGAAAGTAAATGAATTGTTTCCATTAATGCAGCTGTCTAACGAATTTCTTCTTATTTCTGTCGAAAAGATTAAACATAAGTGTGTGAATATTCCATTTGAAGGTTTTTGCTGCTTATTGGAAATACGAATCGATTACGAACATGACTAGTTACCAATTTCTGAAAAATTAATAACTTTTTATTATTGCTTTTTCTCTTTTTTATTATATTTTGTATGTTTTAGATCATCAAAACGCAACGGATTATAAAACTTAAACAAAGAACATTTTCGGATTTTCCAACGAAAATTAATGTTTATATCGAGCATTCAACAATTGACGATTATTACGTTGACGAAATATTCAAAGAAAAGCGCGCTGAATTTTGCATATATAAACTTAGAAGAAAAAGATCACATTCATACTTACACATGAAAAAATATTTCAGTTACAAAATAACAAGAAATCAAATCGTATAGTCATATTGTTATATGATAGTTTCTTCTCGTGTGGTAACTGCATCATCTTTTCATGTAATTATGAATGTGATCTTTTTTTTTAAGTCTATATATGGAAAATTTATCACGCTTTGCTTTGAACGTTTCACCACAATGATAATCGTCAATTGTTGAATGCTCGATATAAAGATTAAATTTTCGCAGGAAAATCAGAAAATGTTCTTTGCTAGATTTTAATAATAATTAGTTCTATCTTATTCAGTTGTAAATATATCATTTCCAATTTATATATTCTAGATTTATGTTGAATAGTCATGTGCACAGAAAATGTATATGCTAAATATTACTTAAATCGTCGAGCCAATGCTGAAGCTGAAGTATACAAACTTGTTTTATTTCCATCAGACAATTCAATTGCGGTCAATAAAGCACAACAGTGTTCTCCAGCAGAGCACGATGGTTTTTTTTTCGTACAAAGTGGAAAAAAAGATTCATGGGAGTCGTACTTGAAGAAGGTAAACAAGATTTCAAAATGAGATAAGTTTTTAAATAACTGATGATTTAAAGGATACAATAAAATCATTTTATGTAATTACTTTTAACACTAACCTAGTCATTCAACAATGGTCTTACTACCAGGTCATTGTAATAGGTCTTATTTTTACACTTAAGAAACTTTAAAATTGAAAACACATCTTAATAATTATAAGCATTGGTTTTTTATATCAATACACCTACATCTGTTGTTTACGATGGCAGACAGATAATTTGCTTTAATTTACACATCGATTGATTTATTTGTCTTTGTAGGATCTCTGCTGCAATGCAGTAAAGCTGCTGTTCAATTAACTAAAAAGACTGTCAATCCAGAAATTGAAAATGACTATGAACGAAACATCGATGAAAATCAATTGAAACAATATAATAGTAGGAGAACCATTAGTATTATTTTATTAATTACTTGTGCTATATTTTTGTATCACAGCAAGTACATCGGAAATATCTATTTTAAAAAGTATTGCATTTGAAGGCAAGCTCCTTGAAGTAAAAGATATTTTTATTTCATATTTGAATATTTTGTAGAACAAAATTTTAATATTCAGCGACATACAGCATCTACGATAACAATGTCTGCTAAACATTCAGATATATTCGATAGTTGTTATTAACAGATAAAGCAAATGTTATTTTTCTCGTAAGCAGATCATGTTAATAGTGTTCAATCATCAAGTAAGATTTTATGCAAGTTTTCCTCTGATGGATCTTTTTAAAGATAAAATGTGCTTCAATTTAGATGCGAACAATAATGATGATTTTTCAGCTGTACTGCCGCCGACAACAACACTAGGTGAATATTCTACATCAGCATCTCACATCGTACACAAATCGAACAAAAAGCATGATAAGTGTTTCAACCACAAACGATATAAACAATCTCAACATGAAACATCAGTCACGTTATTTGTACCATTTAACAATACAGACAGTGAATCTAAAGACAATGCAGACGAATCATCTGCTAATAGTCAACATCATGTTGATACTAATCAATTATTACAAGATCAAACACCTAAGTTTGCTGGTCATGAAGTAATAGAAAACAAGAAGTTAAAAAGTACATCAGCCAAATCGTCATCTTCATCTGATCAACAGCTAATGGCTTGCCTGAGTAAATTTGAATCTCAATATTTGGGACCTCTTCTTGTTGGACAAGAACGGATCGAAACGATGGTAAAAGGTTTATTTGCTAATCAAAAGAAAATTCAAAACATCTTATGAAAACAAAAGGCAATTGATTACTTGTCCATTGATCCAGGATGTTACGTTACTTAATGTTTATTTTATAAACATAAATAAGTTCTAGATATTCATGACATAAAGATAAAAATATTCGTTATTTTTCAAAAAGTAAATATTAAGAAATAAGTACACGTTTATTATTTATTCCCTCGACTGTAGGGAGGGTCATATGTATTTAATATAAATAAAACCTTTATATTTATAAAATAAAGATAAATGATTTCTTTATTTTTCAAAACAAAGATAAAATAAAAAATGAAGAAAGGTTGGTTTCTCTGTGTTAGTTAAGTAGACAATTACTTAGGATAACAACATGATATGTCAATTGATATTCTTTGTTATCATCAATATCATTTCAAACGTGTGATATTATTGAAAACTCAAGCTGATGAAATTTCATTTATCTTTATTTTTTAATATAACTATTTTGTTTATATTCATTTTATAAATAATAAAGATTTTTTTCTTTATGTCTATTTTTCCAACATATAAAGAATACTTTTATCTTTATTTTGTAAAGATAAAGATTCAATTTATACATATTCTTTATTGTATAGAAATATAAAAATAAATTAACCCCTACCAGTAATTATTACTATAATTTTGTGTTTTAGGTAAATAAATCATTACTAGATGTAGATGAAAATGAAGAATCGATCGACCATTCAAGCTTTCTAACTTCTTTGGTATGATGTTGCTGCTATAATAGATACAAAGAAAATGATCAATATCGAATTGTGTTAATTTAGGACTACAAATTAGCTGATGGTACTATTATTAATTTAATACAACACAATGTTACTAAAAAACATGCTAATCGTTATGTACCATCTTTGATGGACCTACTTTATAAACTTGAAGAGATATCCGTTATGGAAGCAAAAGACTTACCAAAAGATGAAAGATACATGTTTTTAAAAGGTTTGTACACATTTCATTTTCATTTTTGCATCGGCAATAATAATGTTACTTTATTTGTATATTTCTATACAATAAAGAATATGTATAAATTGAATCTTTATTTTTGTAAAGTAAAGATCAAAATATTCTTTATCTGTTGGAAAAATAGACATAAAGAAAAAAATCTTTATTATTTACAAAAATGAATATAAACAAAATAGTTATATTAGAAAATAAAGATAAATAAAATTTCATCAGCTTGAGTTTTCAATAATATCACACGTTTGAAATGATATTGATGATAATAAAGAATATCAATTGACATATCATGTTGTTATCCTAAGTAATTGTCTACTTAACTAACACAGAGAAAACAACCTTTCTTCATTTTTAGTGTACTCAAAAAGTGAGTACACTACTAAAATCGGTCTGTGTGTCCGTCCGGCCGTCCGGCCGTCAGGCCGGCCGTTAACACGATAACTTTCGAAAGGAGAGTCAGATTGCGATGAAATTTTCTACACAGCTTAGTCTTGACAATATCTCGGTCGAGTTCGAAGATGAGAAGGATCCGCCAAGAAATGGCTGAGTTATCGAAAAAATTGTGATTTTTGACCAGACCATCCCTGAGGGGGGGGTACGGGGATTTTTCGAAAAAAATTTTTTGCTCATAATTATTCACAAAATACATAAATCGACTCAGTTTTTAACGCTGATTCTGAATCTGATATTAGTTTTGGACTGAATCATAGTTTTGTGTACTCAAAAAGTGAGTACACTATAGAATAGTCAGTGTGTCCGTCCGTCCGGTTGGCTGTTTACATGATAACTTTTGACAGCAGAGTCAGATTGCGATGAAACTTTCTACACAGCTTAGTCTTGACAATATCTCGGTCGAGTTCGAAGATGAGAAGGATCGGTCGAGCCATTCCTGAGTTACTGCAAAAATACCCATTTTTCCCTATAGCTTTCTGTGGAAAAATGGACCCATCGCGACTTTCGTAAAAGACTTTTCCTATCATAGTCAATTAAAACCCCAACTATTATATACCATTCGATAGAGAATTTCAAGAGCTACAAAATGATATATAAAACATAAAGAAACAAGAAGGTTGCATTACCAATGACAAGGACAATTAAAGAGAACTAGGTTATATTTTGGTCCACGATCTAATTGATCCACAAATAGAGCTTTATCTTCCGGTCACACTGATGATACTTCGAGGTTTTCAGATATGGAGAACTCGAATGTGTACTGCACTTCCATCGAAATACTATTAGTTGTGCAGTGACCAATAGAAATGAAGTTATAGGAAAAACGACTTTCTTAGGGTAAATCAAGGGAAAGAGTTCAAACTTGAGCTGTATTCGGTCCCATGTCCTATTGGTTTGGCAACGCGCAATAGAAATCAACATTTTAGATGGTAGATTTCACAGTATAATTTTGATATTCAGACAGTCTAGGATGATTGATTTGTATGATTCACTTTTTGAAGTACACATAACTCTCGGATTTAAATCCGAAGTTTCCACATTTATTTATTTTATCTTTGTTTTGAAAAATAAAGAATTTCTTTATCACAAGTAACGCTCGTCGTTACGACTCGCTTAGCCCTCGACTGAATCCCGTCCATTCATTATCTATCATTACCTTCTAGATTTCATTGTGAAAACTATTGTTATATACACATACATGTATGAAAAAAACCGCATACTATTGTAGGAGACTACCACTTTCTAAAAAGATTTCGCTTTTCAATTTTCTCCTCGGATTTTCCAAATTTAACCGTAAGAGGCAGCTCACAGTTAGTCGCCGTGGTCAATACGAGCCACCACTCGCGACTGCTCGCTTTCGTATATGACACCAGTATGGTTGTAAACAGTCCTTCACTTTCTTCTTAATCCTTTCGCTCTGTGATTTGTTGACAAATTGTTAATGTTCCTAACCATTGCACGCAGTAACACACATTTTATTCGCATTTTTCTGCAAGACCTTCTTCCGTCTGAAGCTACAACGTCAGCCCTGTGCCTGTCATTATCGCTATTCTTGGTTCATAACTCCTTATTCCAGTCCATTTATCGAGGATCAAAACTCATATTACCGCACTGAGTTTTTCGCAATTTCCAGACACTTTCAACCGGTGAGATTCGATCAACGAGCAATTTTATATAAATTCCGCCGGCCCAAGGTGTACCTTCGGCGAACCCGCCAGATCACGGGCTAGTCGTTCGTCGGCGCCACTGATGGCTAGCCGGTTTCATGCTTAAACCAACATTCCCAGTAAATCACCCTCTTTTCTTCGCATTCTAGTCGGGCCACGTTTGGCTTACTGCAAAACATTGTTGTATTTATAACCAAAAAATTTTAGGTCAGAAGTCCCAAAAATCATAGTTTCTTGTAATCTGTTCCTTACAGTTTTAATTGCCAGAGCTTTTGAAAAATCGATGTTCTACAAGGCATAGCTACCTGTGAACAAAGGAGAAAGGAAACTTCTAGACCGCTATAAGTACCGACTTCTCCCAGTCTTGCAACAATTGATTGCAGCAGAGCCGTACAATAAAAAAATCTGATTAACTCAGTTTCCAGCTGAAAAAAACTGGTTGAACAAAGCGAAATCGCGAAAACATTTCACTCACACAAACCTCAGCTTCGTAAAAATCTCATTGGGCAAAAGCGAGAGAGTGAGAAGATTTCATTGCTGAAGCTCTTGCGCAAAAACCTTATTGGACAAGACTCGGTCAGCGAAAACATGATTCACTGGACTTCCTGACCATGAAAATCTGATTGGTCGAAAGCTCAACGTCAAAAAACGCCTGATTGGCTGGATTTTTGGCATGAAAAAATCCGATTGGCTGAAAGCCCAATATCGAAAACCCCTGATTGGCTGGATTTTCGGCATAAAGAGTCCGATTGTTGAAACGCCACATATCGAAAATTTCCTCAAAGCAGATGTTTTTTTGACCCTGACACAAACACAGACGCATACAACCTTATTTTATTTCATATGACCCTCCCTACAGCCGAGGGAATAAGTAGTTAATAATTAATTAAAACTAACCTCAGATTCGAATTTTCCACCCTCGATTACCCTTTGGTCAAGTTTTATACAAAATATTAATAATTAATTAATAATTAATTAAAACTAACGTCAGATTCGAGTTCCCCACCCTCGATTACCCTTTGGTCAAGTTTTATGTAGAAGCGGATGTTTTTTTGACCCTAATGTTTTTTTGACCCTGACACAAACAAACCCACAAACACACACACAAACTATTTTTTTTTGTATGACCCTCCTTTCAGTCGAGGGAATTATTTCATGAATATCTAGAATATATATTTTATAAAGTGAAAATAAATGAACAACTCTAATTAATAACTAATGTCTTTCAGAAGCTGTTCGAAATAAGTTTCGACTAACAAAATAAGAACATGAAACGATGTGGGTTTGGCTGCATAATGTTATATTGGCTAAACGTCGAACTATCAATGGCAAAAGAAAGAGAAATGAATCGATTACTCAACATAACAATGGTTAATTTCTTATTTGCATTTGGTTCACAATGTTTATTTTTTTGTACAAATAGCACAAGCAAACGCTGGTTTACATTTATATGTGATCGAAGAATTTAGTTAGTTTGTATTTCTTTTATTTCGAAACTTTAATGAAAACGTAGTCAGTAAACTGTTTTGTGTCTCAATGTATATTTTTGATTTGATCATGTGTATAAATCATCCAGATTTTGTTTTGATTGTTTTATGTAAAGTGTTTTCTCGAAAGCTTTGTATATTACATATTTATTTGAAAGCATATAATAAATAACAAAGAACAAGTGATACTCATGTAATTAGCTATTTTAGTCCAACGAACGCTCATCAATAGTAATGCATGATATCGAAAACTACGATGCAGTTGCGCATAATTGCGACTTATTTATCGCAGTTACGCGTAACTGTGTTGCAGTTTTTTGCAATTGCGGTGCAACTGCGTCGCAGTTTCATCGCAATCGAACACATGGGCAGTACTTGCCATTTTGTTTTTATACAATTATGCTTATAATGTGATACGTGACCTTCATTTCAACTTTTTTTATGGAGCTGATTCATCGTCTATAATATAAAACTGAGAATCTGTAAAATGATTTGCTTGTTAACTGTTTGATTCAGTCAGAGAATAATACGCAGGAAAAAAAACAGACGTCTTTTGTCGGACAATGAGTAGTACCAATAATAATCCATCGTCGCGTACAATCACCGATGGTCGTGCTCATTACAAAATAACAAGAACTATAACAGACTCCGATGGTAAAACACATACAGAAACTGTCGAAGTTGTTGACGATGATGCAGTCAATGTGAGTCCGTTTAATAACATAAACTGTTCTTATTCTTATATCTTATAATAGCTTATGCGAGATTTACGCTTACGTGATAATAACGTAGCTGATATGACTCGATTTGGTTTTTCTTCATGGACAAATCCAACAAAAGTTTCTCAATCATCAACAACTGCTAAACGTCCAACAGTAGCTCAAGACAATAATGAATTTGTTCGAGAAGCAATACAAGTACATAATGAATTAAGACGAAAACATGGCGTTGAACCATTAAGATTAAATAATGATCTATCAAAATTAGCACAAGAATGGGGTAAATTATGAATTAATATTCTAGTCACATAGATTATTTATTGCATATTTGATTTTAGCTAATCATTTAGCTTCAACTGGAACACTTTTACATAGCAAAACAAAATATAAAAATGTACCTGTTGGTGAAAATCTTCGTAGTCAATCATGGTCAATAACAGGTTCATACTTTTTTCTATTTCATTTTTTTTTCTAAAAATAAATTTCTATCTAGGCAAAGAAATGACTGAAGCATGGTATAATGAATGTAAAAAATATGATTATAATAGTCATCAATCCTGTCAATCTGGAACTGGCCATTTTACTCAAGTTGTATGGAAAAATTCTCAAGAAGTTGGATTTGCACGAGCACAAGGTACATCAATGAATTTTGCTGTAGCTATGTATTATCCAGCAGGAAATTTTCTTGGCGAATTCGATAAAAATGTTTTTCCGCCACGTTAAAATTTTTATACAAAACAAATCATGTAAATATTTTTATTGCGATTATTGCAAATAATGATATAATTTATGTATTCATCTTTTTTTTTCTCATGTAACTATCGTTTAATCAAAAAATAAATAACAAGAAAAACAAATAGAGCAAAAAGTAATAGATATAAATATATTTTCCAACTGCCTGATCGAGCCAATAAGACAACACGTCGACGTGCTTGAGCAACTAAACTATCCGTATGATCCATGTTATCATGTATTTCCTAAACAAAATGAAAAAAGAAAAAAAAATCATTTGATTATATTCAAAACTTCTGCTTATTTCAAAATGTTATGTGCTTCACTATTTTCTGAATAATTTTCGATAGAAACATGAAAAAAACTGCATCGTTCACCTTTAAAGAGAGAAGACTCAGTGTCATCGAAATATATCGAAGTTTTTTCATTGATCAATTGTTGACTAATTAAATTTTGATATACTTCAATGACTTAAATCTTCTCTCTTGCATAGTGAAAACTGTAGGTCCCTATAATGTTTTTATTAAAAGTGATTCAAAAAACCGTAGTACATATTATATTTTAAAATAGATAGTAGACTACAATTAAAATGTTGATGTTGAACACTAGTATCATACATATTGTTATTAAAAAAGATTTGCTTTTGTTTCTATATTATACCGTAAATGATAAGTTGAGTCATATGGTAAAGCAAATGATCATGTCATCACATTATCAGATAGTAACACTTAGATCAAATTAAAAATTTACTGAATGGATAGAAGATTACAGAAAGAAAAAATGTCGAAATGTAATAAAATTGAACATTATGATGATAAGAGTGTCGTTGGACTCCAATGTTTTCAACAAGAAGAAACAAATCAGGTTTAACCATGTACTAATTCAAATGAAAAGTGGTCTAGCAGCTACATCAATAGTGACTATCACAGACGCTATACAACAATAATTTAATACTCTATATTTTTGTTATGAATCGGACGATATACTGTTGATGAACTATTCGGTGAGTTACCCTTTTTGTATCACGAAAAATGCTGCATGGAAAAAAACTATAAATAATTATTTTCGTTCGTTGATTAGACTTTTCATTATTTTATTTATAATGTAAATTAGATCATAAATAAGAGGCTTTTCTCTTAGTTTTTTTAATCAATAAAATTTTATCATTGTTGAAGATCTTCATGTTAAGCATTTTTTCTTTTGAAATTTTTCTTATATATATTTTTTCTTTCTCTGTTTCTTCATCATATCAATTTATCAAATGGAATAATGTGCTAATCTAACACTATAACTGATAAAGAAAAGATTCTTGCGTTCTCATTACACTAATTTTTTGTCTGTTTTCATATTTTCGAGATAGAAAATGTTGTCTGATTCCAAGGAACTCGTAATATCCTCTTATATTCATCAAAACTATAACTTGCATGGTTTTCAGAAGTTTATTATACTGAGAAAAAACAAGGATAATCAATGCTAACCTTTAAATATTTATTTTGAAATTTAGTTTCTTCCCCAATTTGCACAGCCAAATGTTTAAGTTGATTCACTTTTGAATTAAGTAATTCTGTTCGTGCTTCATTTTGTTCTTCAATATACGAATAATTCGTACGTCTTGAATGTGTATTTGATTGTCGTCCATCAACCATTTTTTTTTCAAAAACTGAACATCTGCAATTATGTTTACATATATCATATCCTGAAATTTTATTCAAATTCATCATTTTCAAATTATTTTATTCAGGTAAAAAAACACGAGAATATTAATCACTCGTATACGCCTAATAAATGAGATCAAGCAAAAATATTACTAAACAAAAGCACACAATTATCATCACAAAACACAAGTCTTTATCAAACTAGGAATGTCGTAATATTACTGTTCACAAAAAATAACGAGATAGAAGACAGGATGGATATTCAAAACTGTTAGCAACAAAAAAAAAAGTTTATTTTTCACTACTGCTACCAAAAAAGCTTCGTTCTTTCAATTTCGTTAGACTTGATGAACGTAATCGACTTCCACTATTTGCTGATCGATAAAATGATAATGATTGGCTAAGTCGTTCGCGTAATCGATGATATTCAGCATGCTTAAGTTCTTTTATTTTTGCTTTCAATTGATCACGATCTTTACTTGATTTTATACCCATTGCCTAAAATATTATCAATAAAAATAATAGATTTCTAATCGAAATATTGTTTACCTTCATTTTTGTACCATCAAGTAATAATAGTTTTTCACCATTGATGCTACGATTGATAAATATAGGAATTAATGATGTTATTCCTTGAGCTGTTAACCATTGAACACATTGATCAGATGTCCAATATTTTACTTTAACATGCTTTAAAAGAAATGATTAGAAGTCGACTGTTAACTATTGATTTACCTCATCATTTGAAAAGCCATCGCTATCTAGAAAGCCAAGAAAAAACAAATAAGAAAGCATAATTTAAATATGATAATCATCTTTTACTAGTCTGTTCTAATGATGGGACTTTTGAAAGATGAGTTCTATTACTAAAAAAAATACTTTATCAATAGATAATCCATTTATTTATTTTTATGATTTACTTGATAACATTACAATCGTTCAAACCTTCGGCAAGTGAATGAGTAGATAAATGCTTCAATGGTAAATTTGTCGAGTATGTTCTAATTACATGAGCTTTATTTATTAATGAATTTCGATCAACCTCACTATCAAGTTGATTAGTTGATTTATTATTATTAGAAACTAAAAATAGAAAAAAAAAAATTTCCCTTGAATCAAAACGTAAGCTTTGTTGATGAATATTTATACCAATTTGAGAAGTTTCTTGAGTTTGTGTACATGGTGGTATTTTATCTAATGATATTGATGGAAATCGAACAGATGATGTTGCAATAGTATGTCGATCTGTGGAAATCCCTGGTTGACTAGAACTTGTATGTGTTCGATCTGATCTACGTTCTGGTATATCAGACGATTCTAACACAATATTTTCATTAACTTTGGTTGTTGAATTATCTTCAGATTTCGCAATTAAAGTAGCAATGGTATTTTCAAGTTCTTCAACCTAAAAAGAATAGATAAATTCCTTTTTTTTATCTTACTACTGTGTGTCCTATTTCGAGTTTTTACTGATAAGTATAGTTATGAAAGTTTCAGCAGAAAAGATTGTTTTCTTTTTCAAGATATTGAATTTGCCATTAAACTCGTTTTTCGTGACATGTCTATGATAAGCAACTATTTGTTGGAAATTCAATATTTCAACAAAGAAAAATTCGTTTCGGTTGAGAATTTCAGAGTCTATGTAGTAAATTTTAATTTGTAATTTCTCTAGTTGATTTTTCAGCAAGAATTTTTCTAGCTTTATCATAAATCTCATTGTAGGCTCAATATAAGTTCAAACAGTGATTTACAATTGGGATAGTTGTCTCATAAGCAGATATAATATGAAACATTATTTTCTTGTGTCTAACATATACAAATAGGTTTTCTTTGAGATATTTTTGTTTGGAAAAACATATGAAAGATCAAGGCAAACAAAAACTCCTACTCGAAAACCATATGAGTAATAAATTATGACATATCAGTATTAAACTCTTGCAAGGAAACCTTTGCAAGTAATAAATCACTCAAAAGATAATTCTTATCTCATTAGGTAGGGTTTATTCAAACTAAAGAAAGCCAAAAAAAAGACTTTTGATCATAAATCTTTCTTCTTAAGTTAAAGACATTATCATGCACTTTTAAATGAAATACCATATCCCTTCTCAAATCACTTTCAAATTCAAATTTTACAGAAATAAAGTTCTCACTGAAGAACATTTCATTATGAACATATCAGATTTTCTAATATATCCTATTGCTAAGATATTAATAAAAGAACAAAGGTTACTTGTGGGCAAAACAAAATTTTCAATATTGGTATATAATAATAGACAATACTAGGATATTTGCATTTGAAAGCCAACTTTGCATATGATCTAATAAAGATCACGACATTTTGTTGAAAAATTCATTAAAACAGTCGTAACCGCAGAAAACAATTCATGGACACGATTCTTTGTTATGTTTTCTTTATTCTCACTAGGAGCTATCTAATAAAGGAAAAAGTCACATCGTCATAAATAATTGATCATATGATGAGATTTTCTTGTTTATATTGTTTATCAAACATGGCATGATCTATGTTTACTGAAGTAATCAATGTTTTCTTTTACTTTTCTAATTTAATGCTTATAAATGAAATCCTCTACCTAAGTCATACTACTTAAACTTAAGAAGAAATATGAATACTATCATTCATATTCAATGCTTTTACATGTTTTTAATATTCTATGTGCATACAGTTTAAAATAATTTTCATGTTTATTCATAATTACAAACCTTTTTCATCAGTTCATTAATACGATTTTCTTGTTGTTCATTTAATTCCGTTTGTTGTTGACGTAGTTCAGTTTCTCTAATAAACAAAGAGTACAGTTACAGTTAAAGAAATATAAAATATGAAAAAATAGCTGTTGTTTTTTTTTTTTTTTACATGTGCACATAGTGAACAGAAAGCAATACTTTTAGTTTTTACCATCACCTGAATACGTACTATATTTTATTTGTTTCTTTTACTTAAGAAGGACCTTCATTATTTAAATTAAAAAAAAAGAAATTAGTTTTTTTTTACATACCGATCTTGAAGTTCTTTAATTAAGATTTTTGCTTTAAAATATTTTTCTTTGATTTGTTTGAAATCATTTTGCATTTGTTGATAAAGTTGCTAAATAAATACAAATAAAAATAAATAGAATTTTGACGATATACAAATTAATTTACTTGATAATGTTCTTTTTCTTTTTCTGTATTTTCTAATGTTTCTTCTAATGATTCATAACATTGTTTAAGTATTTCAATTTCCAATTCAGTTGAAATTTTCGATTCAATTTGCTGTAAAAGAAAAAGAAACCAAAGAAATAAAAATCTAAAGAAACAAACATCTAATTTATTTACTGCATGATCTTGTATTGTATCATCATCATCAATAAGATTTTGTCCATAATATTCTTCATGATGTTTTTGCATTGTTCGTGACATTTCCTCACGTTCTTGATCTAATTGTAATGAACGTTGTATAAGACCAGGAATTTCTGAGTGTTCAAGATCTTTTTCTCGACCAATTAAAAATCTAAATTTTATATATTGAAAAATGTAGAATAAAAGGATTAAATCCTACTTTACTAAACCAGATGCTGATTTGAGAACATTTTTAGCATATGCATGTGTAACACCAACAAGTGAATGATCATCTACTTCGATGATTTGGTCACTCACTTGAATTCTATTTGAAAAACAAAATTCAAAAATTGAATATAAAGACAGAAAAATTACCTTCCATCTTTGGCAACGACACCTTGAGGATTAAGAGATTTTACAAAAATACCTAATCTTTCTAAACCACTGTCAGCACCTACACCCATGCCCAATACACTAAAAAAAAAAATAAACCAATCAACGAATTGCACCAATCGCAAAATTTAATACCTTATGCCAAGACCTTCGGGACCTATAAAAATTGATCATGATTAAAATAAATAATAATATTTTTAACTGTACCTTTTTCAATTTCAACAGTAAAAACATCCATTTTTTCTATTCGTTTTTCCAATTCATATTCCGCTGTTGCTGAAAATGGATCAATATCATCATTTCGTCTATCATATTCATTTGCTGAATATGTTGGATAAACCTAAACAATCAGCGATTTCATTTTTTTTTTGTAAAAAGAAATCCGTTGCCTCTTACTCGAATTGGTGCATTACTAAATTTCACTCGTCTAGTACTATTGGAAGAGTCCTGATTATCATCATCGAGTTCAGGGATACCCGGTCGTTCATAAAAAATTGGTGATGATGCTCTATCGTCATCTTGTACATAATCTGGTTCTAAATATTATAAAATATAATTATTGCATTCTCTAACAAGAAAGTTAAAGACTTTTTCCTCCATCTATGCATCTAACAAATGTATTCAGATAAGCAAGAATAACGTCATCTGCTATTGTTGGGATTCCTTTGACATGATTTTATGACAGTTAGACATGTTTGTCATATTCTACAAAGATAAGACGAATTGTAGACGTTATGAAGAATGTCATTTTTTTCTTCAAGATATGTAAAAATAACATGTTTTATTTAATGCGAGAAGACTTATTGACACCCCCTAGTATGAGTTGCTTAGTTATTTTACTGAGATTAATTTTTTTTTGTATCCATGAGATTCTACATCATTAAATCAAAAGACTTCAGGCTTATAAAATATTTATTTACCATTAACCATTGTAGTTTCATTTGATTGTGATTCTTCTTTTATTTCATCGTCTTGAAAAATTAATTTTGGTAATAATCGTTCAATTTTTGTTGGTTTAACAAAAATTGTATTAAGATGATCCATACGTTTAAGTACATTTGATGGTACAAGTATAGGAACAGTATGAGTTATCATTTGTTTACTTGATGACTTTAATGAAAGATTTGTTCTATCATTCTCATCACGTTGTTGTTGATGTTGCTGTTTTTTATATTGTTCTATAGCATCAGCAGGAAAATCATTATATTGTTCTGAATTTGAATATTTTCGACTAATAACTGCATAAGGAACATCGTCATTATAATTCGCAATTGAATTCGATGATGTACTAATAAAATGTACAGAAATATCACGAATACGTTCTTGTTGGTTATGCATCATTGGTTTTGTTGTAAATAATGGTGGATTAGTACTTATTGATTTCGTTTCTAATGCTTTAAACATTTCTTTGGTTCTACTAAAACGTGTTGTATAATCATCAACTATGAATGATGAATTAGATTGATCTTTGTTTGAATTTAAATTGTTTGATATTAATGAATGTCCTGTGAATACATTATGTAACCGTGTAATATGATTATTGTATTTATTGTCAGTATGAGGATTCTCTATTGAAGTATCAGCGAAAATATTTGATGCAGATTCAGTATGAGTAAAAAGGGATGGTACTGCTGAATGAATGAGAGTACCTGCCATTTATTATTATCGCTTTAATTGTTTGTTTAGGCGTAGTACTTGTCCGCCTGTCGTAATATTTCTCTTCTGTTTCGCTAACAACCGTTGTACGTATCAATCAACAACGACATATTTACTGTATTCTTGGTTTTTTAAGCGACTTTGATGATTATAGTTATGGATAAAAGAGCAAATTAGAATTGATATATTAGAAAAGATGATTATCTAAAGAAAATAAATTTTGATTTATATAATTTGATCATGAAAAAAGATTGACTAATCACTATTTTGTCTGCTAACAATGCAGAAGTATCGACAAATAAATGAAGTAAATTTTAGTCAGTAGTAACCGACATGAAATAACAATCCTTCAACGTACATCAGCCATAAAATATTTTGTCAATAATACGATAGAAGTGTTGAGTGGCAAAAAAAGAAAGGTAAACAGAGTCATTTATTTGTCGGATAAGAAAACCAATAAAAATTTTGTTATTTTTCTATGCTTAACTTCTACGCCCTCTACATAATTCAGTCGATTTTTTATTATTTGTCATGTTCGTATTTCTCCATGGGTTGAAGAAAGACAAAACCAACAGATTCACCTTGCCTTCTTATCTGTTTATCAAAAATCTATTTATAACTTGCACCATTTGACATACTTTGATATTTACTAATTCATGTAGTTTTAAGTCAATCATGTATTTTGTTAAAATGAATAACTCGCTGTCAACGAATATTTTCAATCGAAGGACGAAAAAATGATTTTATTCTTTTTCTTATCATTTATATATTTTGTCCATTTTTTATTTATTGTTCTTTTTATTTCCAGTGTATTTTCGATAATTCAGCCATCTTTTTAAACGAACACCTCTATTCAATAGAATTTCTAGAGCAAAAAAATGTCATCCGACCTTAATACGACTATGTAAATAGCGAGGCAAAAAAAATGTCCTTTTAGTTGCCTATTGAAGGTGCAAAAATCAAAATGATAAAAAATAAAGCATGAGCTCAAATTATTCGCAGCCTTACATTTTTTTTTCTTTTCTTTTTTTTTTCTATCGATTCAATGTTTTTCTATCTCACAATGGCAAACTGAGTCGTTGTTGGTGCTTGTTGTCAGGTCTCTTTATTGTTACTCTGCATTGTATGTCTATTATAACAGTCATGACAACATTTTATTTTTATAAAAATTATAGATTGATAGTAAGGTTTTTTCAACTGTAAAGTCGTATTACTTAAAAGAGTTATGTTTTTTTATTTTTTTTATAAAGATTCAATTAATTTCTTGAATTGATAATATTATTTGATGGCAAGAATATCAAATCAGAACGTTACGTACATCGCGAATTCTTGCCTTAGTGTCAAGGCTATTTCTATCATGATAGATAAAAATAGCAGGAAAACGGAAATATCTATTCAAGAACAAATAGGAAAATATAATACGCTAGATTGTATGGTGAGGACGTTTGATAAAAATAGTAATTGATGCGTATGAAAAAACAAATAAAAACAACAATAAGTACAATACAATCATCAAATAAAGAGGAAGAAAAAAAAGAACGACAGATGAAATATTATGCGAAAAGAAAAAAAGGCGTGATTATTTTGTTAGAAAGATTTTGATAACTGAGACATAGGAGAAAAATATATTTCCGTTTTTTTTTCTTTTGGTTATTAGGCATATTTGTTTGCTTTCTTTTAGCGCAGAATTTTATGTTCTCATGGGACTATTACTATTTTTAGTTTTATTCTGTTCTTCTCTTCTCAGTTTTCTTATTCTTCGTCTATCCATTCACAAAAAAAAGGTATATTTGAGTATTTTATGTTGTTGCTTGCGTTTTTTTCCTTTATGCTAATAGAAAAAACGATAATACCAATAAAAAAAACCTTGCTCTAATACGTCACAGATTGTTTACATGTCTTTAAGCAAGTTCACCAATGCATTGAAAGTTGGATGTTTTATGACCTTCAAGTGTAGTTATGGTGAAAGAATGCGATTACGTAGTCGCAACAGCTTTTTTTTCTTTTTCTTTGTACTAAAAAATCAACGAGACTAATTAACATGTATGTTTACAGAATAAATAGGTCATAAAAAAAAAGGAAGTTTTATTTCAAAATAAAGAATCTGTTACTATTGTCACTTGTCAGATAAATGTGAATGTCTTTTTATTTTCTACTAATGATTAAAATATGATGACCTTTACTATTATTTTTCTTATATAAAACGTAAATAGCTTGTTTGTGCCGTGTTCTGAGCTTAGATTTTTTTTTTCTTTTTTGTTCCTCTTTCTCGTTACTCCGTTTTGCTTTTTTATTCATCTCATATGAAGAAAGAAAATAAGGCACGAAGAAGAAAAGAAAAAAAAATATTCGACCAAAGCTGACAGACAGACACCCTATACAAAGAGATAAAGTAAGACTAAGTGAGAGTAGCATATGTAAAGTAGTATGAAAAAAAGAGTATATCATTTTTCGTTTCTTTTCGTTTTTTTTTTTTGTGTTTATTTGTTATTGGTTTATTTTTATTCTAGAAAGTTATATTTCGTACATAACATTTCTTCATGGTGGATTTTTGTCGTCTAACAGCTTTGTCGGGTGACAACTCATTTGGCTCTGGGAATAGTAATAATAATAATACAAAAGACGGAAGTTCAGGTTTTTTTCCAACAGTATTTGTAAGTATTGATTACATAAGAAACGAAAATATGTATAAGACGTAATATTTTCTATATTACCTTTTTTTCTGTCCTTGATGGGGACATATATATGGTATATTTTTTGTCTAAATTTTAAAACAAAGCCAGTTCAATACGTTTAGTGTACCCGAAAATAGAGCAAAGATTATACTTTCAAGGTTGTTATGGATGTCATAGTCGCAAAGCAAATAAATAAATAAAAATATATATACATTTTTTTTCTTCACTTTTTTAGCTTCCCTATTCGCATTTGATTGGTCCAGATATACAAGACTCAGTAACAGCAACGGCTACTACACCTCTTACAACATCAACTATGGAACAAACACGTCTTGAAGAAGAAAAATTACGTGTTCAAGCTAAAGATAAAAAAAATCAAAGTAAACACACGTCTGTTTTCTTTTTTATCTTTAATTATCTTCATAATATTACTATTCTAGGTGCTAATGCATCTGCTGAAGTAAAAACTCATTTAAAAAGTTTTATACATCGTAAATTACAAAAAGAAGGCAAACTAGGGTAAATTTCGGTATTTGAAAAAAAAAAGAAAAACAGATTTGTCATTCGAACTTTTTTTTGTTTATAGAAATCAAGATTCAAATGAATTGCTTCGACGATTTCAATCTGAACCAGTACTTCCTAATCCTTGTCTTGAATCAGGAAATTTTAAAATCAGATCAGACTTACGTCAACGTCTTCTTTCTCAACATAAACAAGTTACTCCTATGTCAGATAGACGTCATCCAAATCGTTCAACAAATTTAGCTCAAAAACAACAACCGACTGGTATGATTTCTTTAATGAAAAAAGAAAAGAAAAGATTTTTTTCTAGGCTGAACGATTGTATTATCTAACTTAGACATATATTTGCTTTAGTTCCAACAATGCCATTAATACCATTTACTTCTCAATCGGCTCAATTACCTCCTCCAGAACAGCTATGGCTTGGTTTTCCACGTTCAGTTTATGGCTGTTATTCAACAGGTAGCCTATGAATAAAAAAAAAAGAAAGAAAAACAAATGTTTTTCGTTACAAAAATATTCAATTTTTAGGTAATCTTGGTGAAAATGTCCAACAAAATCGTTTAACAACAACACCACATGAAAATCATCATCATACAAATATTCTTGGTCCAAAACATTTTATTGTTGAAGAGGAAAATGAAGCTTTATTAGCTAAAGAATTACAAGAAGCAAAAATTCAAAGTCCTCATAACAGTCATAGTTCAATGCATAGTAGTCAACCACATTTATTTAATTTTGAATCCAATGATTTACCTATTCGAAACCCAAATGTAAGAAATCAATAATCTTTTATTTATTTAATTTAATTTAATTTTATATTTCATAGTTATCACTCGAACGTTTAACATTCCAATCCAGATCATTATCGTCTCTATCAATGTTGGCATCATCAACAGAAAAAAAAATTAAAAAAAGTCTTTCCGGTACAATACGAATGCGTTTTACAACTGGTAGAATTTTTCATATTAAATTTGTTTTTTTCTTGTCTACTTTTTCTTTTTTTTTTATCTAGGACTTGTCTATGATGATGATACATTAAAACATGAATGTTATTGTAAACGTATGGATCTTCATCTTGAAAATCCTAGCCGTTTAATTGTTATATATGAACGATTAAAAGAATCAAATTTACTTGATGATTGTGAAATTATTCGTGGCTATTGTGCAACAATTGATATGTTAACTGATTGTCATGAGTAAGAGACAAGAAAACTAATTAGAAAAAAATATATATAGATAATCAGCTTGAGTGAAAACTCATCAAAAAAACTTTTATTTAAATTATATAGCATAATAGAGCAAATCCAAATCCTGATAAGTATTGTCTTTTCGATTCTACAATGGATTAAATTCTTGCGTGATAATCAGTTTATAGTATCATTTAGACATGTGTTGTCATATAAAATAGAAAAATCTATTGTAATCACAAATATTGACCGGTTTGATTCTTAGTTCATCTATTAATATAATAAAAAATAGCTTCGTGCAAGAAAAATATGTTTGATGTTTTTCATAAAATATTTATGACTCATGGGTTATTTTTAAATATACATTAGCTTATAGAGCTTGTCAATAGGGTTTGCTATCTGATTTTGAATGTTCGATGAGATACGAAATTATCTTTTCGATCATTGTTAGCCAAGTACATTGAAAACATATTTTAAAAAATTTTTGCTTAACAGCATTTCATTCTTTAATAATCATTTATAGAAATTCCATTTGAAAAAATGTTTAAAATTCTTTTTAATTGCATGTTTAATGAAGTTTAACATTGAATTAAAAAGACAACGTTTGCACCTTGGTGTCTAGAACCCATTAAATCGGGTCCAGTTGGGAAAACTGTCGACTTGATAGGTTCTAGTTGTCTAAGAAATGTATAGCATGCACTATTCAACGAATATGAAAAGCAGAACAAAATGAATCTTCTATCCTTCGGGCAACTATTCAATTCCGATTAGAAAATTTCATTGAGAGTATCGAAATACATCTGGATTAAATCCATGTCCAAAAAATTTTGCACTTGACGGACTCTATTGTTGTCAATATCTGATGAGCTAAATATAGGAATATTATTTATAGTTTAAAAAAGCAAAGTACCCATCAAATGTTATATATTTGGTGCTTGAATCTATTTTTAATTATATTTTCTGAAGACAACTAGTATATTCAGAGAAAATATATCAGCACAGCTGCGGATCAAATCTATATTGAAACTACATAAACATATAAGGTCAGATGATTGATGCATAAATATTTGTATTCTTTTAGTCCGGGTCATGTTTATTTATTTGGTTGTGATCAACGACAACGAAGTCAACAATCACTCGCTATATTAACTGAACGACTTAATTCTATAGTACAACTACCATGTGGAGGTTTTGGCATACATGATGATATAGATACAATATGGAATGATGAATATACAGCACGTGCCTGTCGTTTAGCTATTGGTAATACAATTGAATTAACAAAACATGTTATTGATGGAAAACTAAAAAATGGTTTTGCACTTGTGCGACCACCAGGTCATCATGCAACACAAAAACCATTAGGCTTTTGTTATTTTAATACAGTAGCTATAACAGCAAAATATTTGAAAAAATATCGAAATCTTGATCGTATTGCTATTGTTGATTGGGATATACATCATGGAAATGGTACACAAGAATTAACATATGATGATCCTAATATTCTTTATATATCATTACATCGTTATGATCATGGAACATATTTTCCTGGTGGTGGACGAATAGATGAAGTTTGTTGAATTTTTAGTTTTTTGATGAAATGATATATTGAAATTTAATCTTCATTTTTAGTGTGGTTGTGATGATGGTCTTGGTAAAAATGTGAATATTGCTTTTTCGGCTGAACCACCATTGGTTATGACTGATGTTGAATATTTAGCAGCATTTCGGCAAGACATAATATTCATTTGAAAAAGAGACAATAAATTATAATTTATTTGTTTCCTTTAGAACTGTTGTTATGCCAATATTAGAACAATTTCAACCTCAAATAATACTTGTTTCATGCGGTTTTGATGCATGTATAGGACATCCACATCCACTTGGGGGTTATGAATTAACTCCGACATGTAAGAAAAAAAAAGAATTTTTTTTTAATGTTTTTGACCATATTAAATAATTGATTTTATTTATTTAGGTTTTGCTTATATGACAAGAAAATTAATGAGTTTAGCTGATGGAAAAGTTGTTCTGGTTTTAGAAGGGGGTTATGAATTAAATGCATTAGCTGAATGTGGAAAATTATGTGTTGAAGCATTACTTGATCGACCAGTAAATTTTGAATATTGTTATTAAAAGTTTTGATTTTTATCGAGTTCATTTAGATACCAATGTTTAGTGAAGAAGTTCTTGAAGCTCAACCTAATCCATATGCAATACGCAGTTTAAAACAAGTTATTGCAGTACAACGTATGTTTATTTTTTTTTTGTATTTGCCTGTATTTGGAATAATAAAGAAATTCTTTTTTTTATCTTTTAAGGTGAATTTTGGCCTTCGATTGAACGATATGAACATTTAGTGTCTATGTCACATGCAAAGAGTACAGATTCGTAACTTAATATGATTTAATCGTTACTACAAACAGTGCAGAAATTTTCATCATATTGATGTTATGAATTATGGCGATGAATATGTAAGAAAAAAACGAATAATTTATTTTCCTATTGAAGTATTTTTTTCGGTTATCTCATGGTGTTTTACCGGTGATTGTAAGACTCATTTATCATCTTCGTTGTCGAGTTTTATTTATTTTTTATGTGTATCTGTGTGTATATTCATGCCAATGCTCTTTGATAACTGCTAAGCAGTTAATTTATCATCCTAATTTGCCTTCTAACTATAGCCATAACAAATAACAACTCCCTATAAGTAGCCAGATTTTTTTTTGTGTTTTTTTTCATTGTTTATTGTTGTTTGTTTTATTTTCAAGCTGATATTTTTTTTTTCTCCCACTGGAAACTTATATACATATATACATATATATATATTTCTCTTTCTTTTTCGAGTTTCTCAATATCGCTCAACTTGTTTCATATATCATGTAATTGTGTTTTTTCCCATGTATACATGCTTTCACAATTGCTATTTTATCTATGAAATATAGATGAGTCAAGAATAACTGTGATAAAATTTATTTCTCTAAAGAAATATTCGTAGCTATTTTTACTAAAGTTTCGACATAGATTGATGACTTACATTCATTACAGAAACCTATTAAATACAAAATATATAGATAATTAGACAGTAAGTATTAAAAAAAAAAACAAGCTAAAAATATCCTTAATTTATTGTGTTGATTGAAGATTTCATTTATAGCTATGAAAATGAAAGTAATAAATAGATGATAGAGAGCGTCGGCGTACTCTATGGCTCGTTTTTATGACGTTGTTTTTTTCGTCGTAGTTAACATCTATTAATATTACATTAGGATTTATAAATATTTTTATTACATGTAGATAATTACTGTTAAATAAAATTTAATAATAGAAAAATTTCAGTCACATGTTATAATTATTGAATTTAATCAAAGTTTTAAAAATTATTAAGCAGGCAATAGTTATTTATAATGAAAAAAAAAATAAAACCATTTGTTTCCCCTACATGTTTATACTTATATAAATGTGATTGCTTTAAAATGAAATTATTTTTATTTAGAAATGTCTCTAGGCTAAAAGAGTAGGATCTAGAAACGGAAATTGAATTACGTCTGTGCGCAACATGATCAATAATGAACTATAGTTCAGAGTGACCGAACAGTATGAACTAAATGATCATTATTGATTTAATTATTTAATATGATTTGATTATCAAAGGAATATTATATAAATAATGATTATAACTTGATAAGTCAATTTTAATATACGATTATGATTATTTTAGTCATATTATAGAGGAAACTGCTCAAAATACTAAAAATATTTTTCAATTGAAAAGATCATAGTTCGATTGAGCAGAAAGAGGAATATAATATCTGATGATATGGTTTGATTGCAAGTTGTTTCTAAGTGAAGTTATGAATTCTCTAAAGTTAAAAACGAAATTTTTGATTTTGTTCTAGAATCTTAATTTTCTCGAAGAAGTATTGGTGTGTTAGGCTGAAGTTTTTACAACATCTATTCCAAAAAAAACTGAACTTGGTGATTTGGAAATTCCAGCTTTTAAAGACAAGAAGTTAAAGAGAAATAAAATTTATTTCCTATAATCTTGTACTCTTCATATTTTATTAACAATTCTGTAACAATTCAATTTTGATTTAATGAATCTCAAGCATTCAGTTATTGAGTACTACAAGTTCAAATGTTTGCTGTTCAATTGTTGGATAGCACTCCAAATGAATATAAACATGTGTCTCAAGACTTCGTAGTACGATCAGTTGTTGATGTGCTCTTCAGTGTTTTATCTTGATTTCGTTTTCCGAGTGGACGAATCGAAATTTCGGATGGGCGGCGCCCACTCGGTCCACGCAGTAGATGAGTGACTCTTGTATATTTTCGAGCGGGCAAATCAAAATTTCTGGTAGGCGCCGCCCACCTGGTCCACCCACTAGATAAATCACTGGTGTTCTTTGAAGCCTTGGTCTATCTCAACAATCGAAATTTGTATGCTGGAAATTTTATCCATTTAATGATTAAAGAATTCTATATTGGAATTGATGTTTCAATTATTACATGTATCATCCGAATTTTTTTGCATTTATCTATTCCGTTGGTAAATAAATTCTGCAAGTTTTTTGTTGTGTTTTAGACAAATTTGAGGCTTTATATCTCATGGTTGAAAAGTAACAGAGGTCTGAAATTTTTCGTATAGATAGAAGTCACATAGATCTGTCTACACGAAAAACTTCAGACCTCTATCACTTTTCAACCACGAGATAAAGCCTCAAATTTGCCTAAAACACAAAAAAAACCGTGCAGAACTTATGTACCAACGGAATATTTCATTGGCAGATCTGCCTTATGTCAGAGTGATTTTCTCCACTTCATTATATGAAGTAGTTGTCTATATATATAATTTGAATACATTGAACAATCGATCATCAAGATTTTCTTTTGTGAGACAGAGTAAATTGTAATAGAATTGGAAATCTCTCAGAAATTTGTTCCTAGAATAATTTCTGGATCCGGCTTACTGGACTCATTGTTTATTCTTTAGACTATGACAAACGATATTGTCTTCCTTATATAATATTTCTCTTCGTTTATTTTCTGCATCGCCACCAGTATACTACAACAGCTGGAGCAATGTATCAATGAGAACCAGATCCTTCTAGATTCTCTCGTCTATTTTTGTTTGATACTTGCATATAAACATAAGAAGAAAAAGATGAACGTCTTATTATAAAAGTATTTTTTCGAGATTAATAAAAAATGAAGAGAACAAGTTACGACTTTTACAAACTAGATAGTCTGGCATTACTTGAAAAATTTTGAAAATTGTCTTGGTTTTGAAATTTTTCCTATTTTGAGCCGATATTTAGAGATGTTCAAGGCCATTTTTTGGATAGGCATAGTAAAAAATTGCAGCCTAATCCATCTTCACCTCTTCGAGAAAATAAAGAATTAAGAACGAAATTGAAAGTTTTGCTTCTAACTTAGAGAATTCATAACTCTAGTTAGGAACAAGTTGTACTCAAACCATCTTAGATTACTTTACTCTTTGCTATTTACGTTCTAACTATTATCTTCTCAGGAGAAAAAAAACTTTTAAGTCCTCAATAAGTTCTCTCGTTAGTAGAATGAGCCGACAGTTCAATGAAATTTGCTGATTGTTTTCTATTGCACATGAAACATTTCCTACCACTTTGAAAAAAAATGAGATACTTTACCAATAGCTCCCAATACATCGTCTGGTATCTCGACATTACCATAGCTATTGTTTGAGCGGTCGGTCTTAGCGTCATATATTATTTGCATACATATGACGCTGTCTATTTCTACATCCTTCTTTGTAGAATAATATGACGTCTTCATAGTAATCATACACTTCAATTGAATACAAATCATATAATATTTGTGAAAAAAATGTTGCTGGCGTCTAATAATGTCTAGAAATATCGCATCGATGTATCGTTCTGTATAATGTTGCTCATTCAGAATTTATTTCTATGTCGTTCATCATGGTGCTCAATATATTTCAAGACAAGGATATTATTTCGTCATGTAGCATAGAACTAATTATATAATATTTGAGAAGAAAGAATCTTGCAATCTAAAAAACAATGCAAATCATCAATAATGAAAATACACTACTGCATCTGGTCAGATTAGTAGACCTGACAAGTTCTGTCATATGAAGGATAATTTGAACGGCTCCTTTGTATTATTGATTCAATATGTATGATTAAAAGAACAATCGTAATCTAAAAAGGACTCTCAATGAATACTATTTTGTATGTGATGAGAAAATCTAAGAAATTTAATAAATAAAGGTTTTGTCATTATTTTCTATTGCTGTTGAGTTTTTAGCATTTCTGATATTGTAATTTGTTGTTATATGGGTATGATATGCAACGTGGATGAAAATACAAAACTACTAGTCCTATCTGATTTTCATCAAGTTCAGAGCTCTTCTTGATTCTAATGGACAAGACTTTCTGTTATTTATATAATTATTAAAAAGATTATTTCATATTAAATGATGTATTCTAATTAAGATTTAAGACTGAACTAATGTGACAAAATACGAACATCTAAAGAGTGCATTTCAATAATATTGAAAATCAAATTTTGGAAATTCTTCATCAGATACTTGAATCTATTTGTGAAATGAAGATTCAAAGTTGAAAGTCAAAAAATTCAATTCTTTTTAATCTTCCATTAATTTTAGTGTTAAACATTTCTGAAAAAAATTAAAACAAATCTCATAATAGATAGATCGATTAGAGATTGTATCATATACCTGATATTTTACGATAACTGAAGACAAAATATTAACGACATTGTTCATGCTTTGTCTTGATGTAGAAGTCCATAACTTTTATTACATATATATATATATATCTAAACAAGATCTTCAATTTTCCAAAGGTTCAGTTCCATAGCTAAAACTAGTACTTAAATACATGGACAAGATTAACATACATGAATTGTCATACTTAATTTTTATAATATTTTTATTACATAATCAATTGTAACAGAGTGGCTAAGGATTCTTTTAACAATATAGGAATCCCTTTATATCTAAAACCTTTTAAATTTAATCATAAATTTAATCGTAAATGTCCAGCGATTGCGAAAAAGAGTAAATCGTAAATGGTGTATACTGAATTCCAATTATCTCAAAACACATGGAGTATTGTTTGCATGGTTCGTAGCACAATTATTAAATAAACTTATAAAATCAGTAGATAGTGATCCTAAATTTGTTCATGTATGAAGAATTAAAAATGTGTCGAATGTACTGAGTCAAAAAAAGTTCGTAGATAATTATTTCATGTATGATTCAAATCAGCAAAAGAATATGCACAAGAACGAAGGGAATATTCGAAAGAAAAACAATAGATGAAATATCTTATGAATTATATTTGGTCATCGAAAGCAATGACGAATATTTTCATATATATGGAAAGAAATAAAGATTTTTAAAAAATCAAGTAAGACAATTCATAATGTGTGTGATAAAAATTTCAGCTTTCTACATCAAGAAAATGTATGAACAATATCACTGACAATTTATGCTCAGTTATTATGAGACATCCTTATCAGTAAAATTGATTGAATAAATGAAGGTATTGAGTGACTTGAAATTATTATCAACAAGTTTGGAAAACAATTCAATCTCCAATTTTTGTATTTATTTAATTCTTATGTCGAACAAACAATTTAAAAAAATTCTTTAACCCATCACCCGCCTTTTTTTTGTTTGTCCTCCAATTTATCCCCATGTTAAAGTAACAGTAATTCGACATTGATAATTATCACCTTTTTTAACTTGAAATGGTAAATTAATCGTAGTTCCATCAACTGAAGTTGAATTACATGTTGTTTTATCAATATGTGTTTGAGGAGCTCCATAAAAGTCAAGTTGACCATTGACATCTTTATCTTTATAATTGAATATTGTCACATTAAGTTCATATGTTTGCCAAGTAATCGTCGTTGTGTCTTTATTTGATGCTGTTATATTTCCTTTTACTGAATATCGAACATCATTATCTTGACCTAGAGTAACCATTTGTGAATAATTTACTGGAACATCAGGTAAACTTGATTGACCCATTAATACTTGATTATCTCGAATGGTTAAAGTTCCAGCTGGTAAAAACTGATCTGATATTATATCATAGTTTCGTTGAAATACACCTTTATATTGTCCACTACTAATACTTGTTGTTGTTTTATAATAAAATTTACATGTAGGATTAACAATTATAAACGGTAAACGAATTGAACTTTTTGCATGTAAAGTATACTTATCTTTTAATGAATAAAAATAAAAACCTTTCTGTTCACCATCAAGTTGAATAGATGGTGAACTGGCAAGTTCTTCTGCAGCTCCTTTCATCATCATTGGATAGGACATAACTGGTGGATAATTATTCACTAATGGAATATCACCACTATATAAATAAGTATTATCAACTTGATATTCTTGTTGTTGATTATTACGAATATTAGCATAAGCTCGAAGACTACAAGCTTAAATTAAAGAAAAAAAAAAGAATTTCATTTCTTTCAAGTCAATCTATAAAGAACTCACTATTTTCATCTTTAATAAATAGATCATAATTTGGTGACCATGATATTCCTCTCATTAAATATGATAATGTTCCAGTATAATTTGTATTTTTCTTTTTAAATTCAAATCTTAAAGTTGTACCACCTTCATCGGGTCTTACCGATGTATATTCAATTGAACGACTATCAGCATAAAAATAACCTTTTGTATCCAAATTTTTTAGTAACATTGTATTTGGATCGACAATTTTTGCTTCTATATTTTGACATTTACATGAAGTTGTTGGTCGTACTGTGACTGAAGCATCCTTTAGTACATCAATTGTGTTAAATAATTCTTGTTTGATAAATGGTGTTCCATCCCAACTAATTGAATCTTCAATTATATTTGCATATTCATCATTTTTAAAATAATATTGATAGGTATCAAGACCACTTTGGCTTTGTCGAATTTCAGTTACACTATTATAGATGTTTAAGTCAACAGCAAATAACGGATGACTTATGAAACAAATGAAAACGACGGTAAAGAACAACATAGCTACACAACGAAACTATTTCAATTGTCTGTTTATATATACATACGTGTGTGTATATATAATCGTCGAAAAAAAAAATAAAAGCCATATGACGGACGTATTCGTTTTATATTTGTCACATTAATCGGCGCATATTTTTCATCAATAGAATAAAAAACATAAAAGGATAAAAATATAAAAAAAACTGTAAGTACAAACAACAGCAGGTCCTTTTTTTTTTATTGAAATAATAAAAATAGACAACATTAAGATTTTTTTGTAATTGGTGGGGTATTACTGTATGTTTGAGATAAACGTTTGATTTGAGTAATATCCATTTGAGTTTCAATAAGAAGACTTGATCGACGCATTGATGGTGTTGGATTACGTATAGATGAATTTCGACGAACAACGACCGATGTTGACGAAGGTAATAAAGGTGATCGTTTAACTAATATATATATATTAATGTTATGCTTATAGATTAAAATAGAAACTTTTATTTCAAACATACCTTGGTCTTTTTCATTCTTGTCATCATCATCACTATGATACATTTTATAACATTTATAAATTAATTTAATAAATATTAAAAGTAAAAGTAAAATAACAACAACTAGACCAATACCAAATATAATATTATTAATTGATGTATCCTCATTTGGTCCTAAAAGAATATCAAATTATTAATTTTATTCTAGCAAAAAAAGAAAAAAAATCTCGAAAACTACTTTTCATAAAAACTTTTGACATGGTTCGATTAATCGTGTTATTAGTTTCAGAAATATTTAATGACACTATCACAACATCTATTTCATCAGTAGTAGATTTTAACACAATCATTTCTTTATCTAGTATTTCTTAAAATTCATTGAAAAGATTTAAAAATTTGTTAATTTTTATTTGTCGATAAATCCGTTATTTAACTAAAAGAAACAGAACAACAACATCACCATCAACGCGCCATAATAGTTGTTTTTATCGACGCAGCCCTTACTGATATGCAGGAGAAAGAAAAAAAAATCGAACTACCATGAGAAACGTCCTTCTACGGCATCTTGTTAGTATTAGTCATACAACACAGCAAGAAAGACATTATTACAACACAATTACTTCAATGAAGTATACACAACTTGTTATAAAATCAATATTTACTTACTGGTATACATATTATCTTTGAAGATTGAAGGATATGATTCATCATTTGTAAGTGGCTTGTCATCGACTATAGGTTCGATATCAATAATTAAATATGTCTTTCGCTGTTTGTAAAACATTGTCGTGTTGTAGGCGATAGCTTTTGACGAGCATTGATGTTGATGTTGTATGTCAACCATTATCTAAAGGTTACGAAAGGAATATGTTAAGTATTTGATCGTTTAATAAATCAAAGTAATGCAAAAACGTAATGAACATTTTGTTTTTTACCCAATAAAGAACGAAGAGAACACAATCATGAAGTCTACGTAAGCAGAAATGATAAGTAATTACGCAATTTATGACATAGTAACAATTGATTGCTTTTATATTTTTAAGACAAAAACTTTCATCAAATCTCATACTATAGAAATAATTTTCAAACACATATATATTGATGTAATTTTATATCTTATTATTAACTAAGATAAGCAATCGAAAAAAGACAAACTAAAATTAAATTGATGAAAAAATACAAAAGGATAAACATGAAACAAACAAGTGGAACAAACAGAAAAAAAACAAACCCTAAATATATTCAAATTCATCTTATTTTATGATTATTTTTAATTAATTTATTACAAAGAAGAAAATTTAACTTTAAAACCATCTGCTTTCGATTAATGTAGGAATATAACATTCTTATGCATTTATGATAAAAGAACGGTAGTACCAGATTCTAGATGGTGTTTACATTTGAAAACCAAATCTATTCATATTTTTTCATATTTGTATTCATTCGCAACGTGACTTCTTGCTCACTTAGTTTAACATTAAAAGATGCGCAATAGAACTCTTGTGAAATTTCTATAACCATTTCTCAAGTTACGCAATAATTTTCCTTTTTAATTAACAGACTGTGATACTTGAAATATGGAAACTTGAAATTCAAAATGAATATATTGATAACAATAAAACTTAAGATAAGATAAGAATTTATTTTAAATATATTTTTACTATTGTAACAGATTGAAATTATAAATGTATGAACAAACAAAGAAAGAAAAAATATCGATTTAGAAAAACATAATGGAAAAAGACTGAAAGTGTGGGTGTAGAATTGAAAGAAGACGCACATCTACACCAATGCCTACGCACCTATTTTCATCATCTGCTGTTGAGTAACATATTGCTTCAATGTATATTTGAATGACTTTTTTTTTTCTTTCTATATTTAACAAATCATTTTTTAACAATGCTATAAGTTATTTGAATTTTTTTTATCTATGGAGTTTTTCCTTTCTTTGTTTTTGTTCATCAAAGCGAAATTATATTTGAACCAGTAAAATAAACTATAAAATATCTAATTTATTTCAATACGTAGAAATAAAAAATGCTTAATTAATAGGAGGTACGAAAAACAAAAAAAAGAGTGTACAGTCGATGTACAGGGTAAAACCATAAAAGATTCTGCGACGAAAAATTTGAGTATTTTCATTGCGATTCACTCAAATTGATTGACTTTTTTTTATTTATAATACAGACTTATTTAACGTTTGTTCTTTTTTCTCACACGAACGTTGCTTGAAAACAACAGTATTGACTTCACGAAAGTATCACCTGTTGTTAAGAAACAAAAATATACATGCAGTGATGCATAGATCATTTTCAATTGTCAACTACAACAATAAAAAGAAAAACATCGAGACTAATTTCATTAATGACATTACATTGATGTACATATAGCAAACTTTTTGAACTGATTAATTTAAAAAGTCAAGAGTAAAAATAAATCAAAGTTTTAGGCATACAACATTAATTTTTCGATTGATGCTTGAAAGACTTAATTATACATTGGAATCAATGAATATAAATTCAAACACCTAAATGAACTAGTTCGAAAAATTGTCTCTGTATACAACAATGCAATATCATTAACAAAATTTTTTTAACATTCTCTTGTTATTGTTTTAGTTGACAACTGAAAATTATCTATGCGTCGCTTCACATGCAATTTTCTTTCTTGACACGACATGCTACACTTCTTTACTGATGTCAATAATGACACTTGCAAACAATATTTAATCATGTCATCTGTATGAAACAAAACAAAGAATTTTTCAATACATCTGTATCATCAATGAAAAAAAAAAAGATCAGTCTATTGGATGAAATAGAAGTTTAGATATTCTAATTTCTTATATCATAACTATTTATAGTCTACCGCGTATATAAATATAAAAGACTACTCAGAAAAATTCTCATACACACACAAAAAGATTGATTATAGAGAAAATTTGAAAAATCAAAATAGTCACAACATGGAATTAACCTATTTTAATAATTTAATGTAAAGTGCGATAACATTCAAGTCTTTCATAAGTTTTATGGATGATCGCAAAAGAATGAAAATTACGTATAAGTGAATCACAATTTGATTTGCAAATTACCAAGGTAAATATACTCAAGGTTAATATTTGCATTCGAATACAAAGTTATCAAAAAAATTCGAATGATATAAATTTTCAAAACCATTAATAATAAACATTAATTTAGTCTTATTCAAGATGATAAATAAAACAAAAAACTATTATCCATGAGATACTTTTTAATTTTCTCTCAACATTATATGAAACGTATTCTAGTTATAAATGATGATATGTTTATTTTTATTTACACAAGTTTATCAAATAACAAGCAAATAACTAAAATGACTCGTTTTGTTTTCAATAAAAACTATTTGAACATTCATTGTATTTTATAATTAATCTTTTCTTATTCACTAAATCATAAACAAATATTCTTTCATCTGTTAGATTAAATATGATATGACAAAGACATATATGTATATATCCAATATTCCATTGACTTAGTGTTAATACGAAAACATATAATATGCAACTTGTTAATTACAATTAAAAATTCATTTTCTATTAATAATGAATTTCTTGTTTTCTTTACTCCAATGTTGAACATATACTTCTCATTTAAATTTTCTAACTATATAATATTACAGAAGCATGTATGATTAATAATAATGAAGAAACAGTGTTATTCAATAATAAATAGACCAAAGATAAAAGAAAACACATAATCAATTCTAAGAAGTTTTTCTTATTGAAACATAGTCTCATCCTTCCCTTGTGTATATCTTTCCTGGAGGAAGGAGAAAAATAAATGAGAATACAGATATTCTTTATATAATAGTTCTAAAAAACAAGCCTGAAAAAATAGTAACAAAAAACTCTTTCTATTTCGAATAACAAAACATAAACAGCTAATTTAACGGTATTTTCATGGTTAAATTTTCTTTTGCATTTCTTGCTATGCAAAAACCTTATTACAAAATTATCATCATATCGAAACATGTATATAGTAGTGTTGCTATTCGTCTGCTCTACATAATTATAGCATTTATTTGGATTCTGTTTTTTTGTATATATGAGTACTATATATAGTCATAAAACTACATTAAAATTAACTAAAAATTAGATAGTTACAATAACATGAAATCAAACAAATATAATGACAATAATTTCAAGTACTACTAGCATAAATTTAGACCAGACAACTTCAATTGTCATAACAACAACAACAATCATTATCCTTTCGACTTGAAATATAGTAATGATAGCTTTTATTATCATGCGTCGCAACGAATCTTGATTTTCTAAAAATCGTTCTGATTTGTTCTAATTTTTGCGAATAATCCTGTTTTTTGACACTCTTATAAATGAGCATTCAAAATCGAGAAAATCAGGATTATGCCTCGAAAATTGAATGAATCAGAACGATTCTTCAAAAAACAGAAAATCAGAACAATCAGGACTTGCTGCGACGCATGTTACTACAGAACCTTCGCAGATAAATGGAAAAACTATCACAACATAAATACTAAGTTCGTTTGATGCGACTATAAGTGATGCAATAGTCTAGAAAGAGACTATTTTTCCATTATCGAGTAAACGATCTATTTTATCACAATTAGTAAAGACATTAATAAATGATCTTAAATATACGCATCATGCCATAGATAGCGAAGCCCTACGATTTTGAAGAAAATCCATGGTATATATACAGTGTCAATGAGGGTAATTATTAGGTGTTTTTTCCAGTGTTAGGGTGAAGGTGATCAATTGTTGAATGATGCCAACTCTAGTCCGCCTTTGATTACATCATTACCACAAGGCTTGATTAGGCCCAATCCTAACCTAGATTCACTCCACGCAAGCTAAGATAAACTATACAACTTTTTTTCTCCTTGTATCAGATTAATAAATTTTAGCCGTACATCACAATTCGTGTATAAATATCAACGGTTTTCGCAGCCTTCAACAATGAAGATTGCAGATCTATTAAATATTTTCAACAATGAACAAAATCACAATGAAACATTGTTTTTTTCTGAACATTTTTGCTTCACCATGCCCATGATTTGTTTTTTCCAGTAAAGCAAATCAGAAATTCTTCTTTCAATGATCACATTTCAATAAACATAAACACGTTCGCAAGTGTCATCCAATGCATGTTTTCTAACGCAAGTCCGCCATTGTTTATACGCTGCAAAATGTAGGTTCAAAAAAAAGAATCATTAACTGCATTTCATCTAAATGACATACAAAAACTGATCTTCTCTCATGGGTAACTTTCAGATGCAAATTTTATAAAAAAGAATGTTGAATCTACTCTAGAATTAAAAGGTTCCGCCGTCTATGCTGACAACATCAGTTATGTAATAATGATTCCTATTGTAATCATAATTATGCAAAGAATTCAAAGAAAAAAAATCAATCTATCATTTGCAAAAAGATCAATGCTTGACCATTGAATTTGTTCTTCTAAAAATTCTACCATTTCTTTTTCGAATATTGAAAACTTCAAAGAACACTTATTTTACATAAATATTGATTTATTTTCCATGGGAAAAAAAAAATCACTTCATTTTTCTTAATCAATGACATTGAAAATACATTAAAACTACCATTTTATCGGCATCGATGGTAAGATCTAAAACTAATGAACACATCATTTTGTCAATGGACCGATGTCAAAATGAAATAGATAATACTTCAAACAACAAATATTATATCATTGTCTATTATGAATACTCAATTATTTACAAATCACACCGATTCAATTCCAATGTCTTACCAAAAACAGTGTTTTTTAGATCTGTGTATACTTTTCTTTTTACAAATCATTATTTTTATTTTCTTAACTTTGTTTTTTTTTACATTCAATACATTGGGAAATGCTATCAATGACTATACAGTCCATAATTATAGAAAATTTAGTTTTAGCACGAATTATCTTTGATTTGATTTGATTCACAATGTAAATTCAAATAAGATCTCTGGCAAACTCTTGCTATCAACAAAATTGATAAACAATATATTAAATCAGTTTTTTTTCATTAAGTGATTCATTTTCATTAACTATTCATACTTATATGTATTCATGAATGTAATGGCTATATATTTTCTTTAATACTCTTATTGAGCAGATGTTGTCGCCAACTTGTTCATTACTTGTTCTCATATCGCAATACCGGAAGACGATTTATACATGTTAGATGACCTCTCTTTGTTGAAACAGAAAAAAACGGGAAAAAAATTTTATGCATTCATTTTCTCGTTCTTTATATATATATATATAGATGTCCGA
Organism: Rotaria sp. Silwood1; assembly: GCA_905250075.1. NCBI lineage: Eukaryota > Metazoa > Rotifera > Eurotatoria > Philodinida > Philodinidae > Rotaria > Rotaria sp. Silwood1. The sequence goes on from CAJNOP010000016.1 coordinate 1,132,572, forward strand.
ATTGACGATGGATGTCTAGAGTGAATGAACAATAGATTTTACAAAAAAAAAAAAGAAAGAATTGATACTTAATAGATGGAAGCTTTTCAAAGTAAAACTATATGAGTAAGTGTTGTTGATCTTTTTTTTTCTTTTAAAATCACAATGTTTGCATTAAAATGATGGTTTGAATATTCAATTGTTCAAAATGTAGACAGGAAACTATACAAGTTGTATGTATGTATGTATACATATGTGAATAGATTGAACAAAATTTGTCACCGCCCCCCAACTGTGATATTAAGTATACGTACAAAAAAAAGCCTTGATTTTTTCTTTTTGATTGATCGAGTTAGTTAATTGGACAGGCTAATGCAAATGTCTACTCGTTAATGCTTAGAACGAAGAATCACACATGAGGGGGTAAGACGGAAGAGAATGCGCGTGTATTTCAAAGACAAACATATGAGTTAGTTGTTCATTGAGAAAAGAGCGAAAGGCATTGTACAGATGTGTGATGATGAATGCTCGTTATTTTAATGATTATAACTTTCTTTTTTTCTCTCACTCGTCTCATTGCCTTCGGATACAAAGTGAACGACAACAGCATCTATTTTCTGACTACAATTGAAAATAGAATAGAAAAAAAGAAAAGGTATCCACTTGAGACTTTGACAATAGAGTCTATATCTATACCTAGAAGCAGTAAGAGCTAATCAAGCAATGTTCTAAATATAATCCGTTCCTGATCATATGCATGAACGACGAACATTATATGGAGTAATCCTATGTCTATCGTCTGTGATTGTTTTGTTTTCTTTTTAATTGCAAACAGCAATAGAATTCTATTGTATAAAATTTTCAAATTAATGGTAAGATACTCATATAACAAATATCATTAATTATGAAAAGGTTGCGAATTAATTGTTTTTCCTTGAGTTGATATATATATGACTGTGTGTCTAGAACATTTAATGTTCTAATTGCATGCGACGATGCGCTTTGTTCAAAACGTGTGTGTGTACTTGTTCATTCATTGTATATGCCTATTGACCATGCAAACGAGTTTTTATTTTTCATCAAACAACGAAGTATCGTAGTCAAAATGATACTCGTTGATAAACAATAGTGAGAACTATCACTCGAGTTACGTACTTGAGTAGTCTATATTTGTAGATAGGTCTAATAATACTCGATAGATGTATATATATATATAGTCTATTGAGTAAAGGCAACAGTTGACCATCTTGAACTATTATACCGTTCAATACATGCGTCTCGATGGACAATATAATGAAGAAAAAAAGAGTTGTCCATGTAATTATTATGTGAGTGTCATCTGTCTTCGAGATTTTCTAACAATGAAAAGAATCATCTTCTTTCCGCATTAGTTTTGTATTCAGGTGCAATGAACGTCTGTTTAGATCTTTAGAAAAAGAAAAATAATATTTTGTTACATCATTGTATATATCTTCTCATTATACATGGTTTCGATTGAATGTGACACAAACTAAGTACATTTTATTTTGCTATCTTAAAATAGAAATAAGAAATTTTGTTCAATGAAATGGCATTCTTCTTCTTTTTCTTTTCTCTTCGTGCCAAGGTCTGCTTGTTCCGCCTTCTTTCATTTACAAAATTCAATTAAGTCCGTTAAACACATGCTTGTGCCGGTCATCATGAGAAAGTTACGAGCTGCTATTCTTTATTCATAAAAGGTTATTCTCTTAGTCACCATCATTACTTCTTGTTTTATATGTTCATATGCCATAAGTCATTCTCTTCCGGTTAGTTCTGATTGTAGTTATTATTATCCTCCCACTATACTTCTTTAGTTGTCGTTTGAATGACGATTATCGACGACTAATCGTAGTTGGAGGGTGAGTATAGAGTGAAGAGAGAGAAAGGCCAGAGAAGAAGAAAAAAAAAAAGAAGAACTAAACATAACCCGTACACGTCTGTTTATCGACCAATGCAAGCACTACCATGGTCAACCGTGTCGAATATTGTTCATACATTTAATAAAGATTTTTCTTCGCCTTTCTAGTTTTTCTCGAGTTCACCTAATTATAAAGTTTAACATGTCATATGACAATAATACAGTACATATCATGTAAAGTATATTTATCAAATTTGAAAAATAGGTTGCATCTCACTAACTAAGCATGACAATATGTCTGTCTGTTCATCAACTGTCATTAAATAAACTTCTTTTTCGTGCAATGTCTTGAGTTCATCAATTGATTAGTACGACAAGACTGAGCTGCATAGACATCATCTAGTTTTTTTCTTTTTTTATGTAAATATTTTTTTTGTTTGAATTATATGCATAACACATTTGTTTTTTTGAAGTGGACGTGACTTTTGCTTGACAAGCGCTCAAACATCAATAACAACATTATTAGTTCAATCGTAAAGCATGTTTTGTGAGTATGTGTGTGTCTATGCGTATATTTTTGCGATAACATTCGTTGTTATTATCCTAGTTGATAAATGCATACTCGCGCGCACATACATTTTTCTTTTTTTCATGTTTTGTTATTAAAAAAAAAAAAGTCGCTGTTTTATTGCTTAAGATTGAATAGTAATTCTTTTGAACAAGTCTTTATGAGAGAAAAAGAAACGAATATATATAAATATATAGTCTAAGCAAGTGAGAATATGCATTGAATAGTTGTGTTATGCTATCGGATAAAGACATTATTCAGGTATAACCTTTTTACTAACATTGATAACGATATGAAAATGAATAGAAGATGCACTTCTATTTATATATTCTATTGATCATATGAATAGTTTAGAATTGTTTGTAAATCTTTTAGTCAATTTTAAAAAATTTACTTTATATCACACTTTATTGCTAATCAGATTATCATCGTCATATATAAGTGAGGAAAACAAACAAATTTAAACTATCATATTTGTTTCTTGTTTAAAAATTTTCATTGCTTATGATGATTATTTGTAGTTAACATGAGATATTCACGAAAATAATTTTTATCTTTCTAGTTGAATAATTTCTAATTATTCAATTTAATTTTTATTTTTAGATATGTCACTAATTATTAAATATATTATGAAAATATTCATATTTATTTTATTATTCATTCAAATAATTTCTTCTCTTGAATTAAGTAATTATTTAAAATTATTTAAAATTTACTTATTGAATTTCTTTAACTTCATATAGAAAAATTATCAATATGTCAAACAGCATTAGGTATGCAATCAGGTTCTATTCCTGATTCAGCTATATCAGTATCGAGTAGTTATGATTCAAATACTGTTGGATCTAAAGCTAGTCGGTAAGTGATATAATTAAAGATATAATATCTATAGATTGCTCTTGTATTTTATATAGAGCTCGAACGGAACAGTATGGTGGTGCATGGTGTCCATTAAATCAAATAAATTCAATACCAAATGAATGGTTAGAAATAGATTTTGGAAATTTAACTTATTTAACACAAGTTGAAACGCAAGGACGTTTTAATAATGGACGAGGAAAAGAATATGCTGATTATTATATTTTAATGTATACACGATTGGATAATACTAAAAAAAATGAAACATTATGGATTGAATATAAATTAAAAAATGACAATATTAATTCGACATGGATACAAGCTAATCAAAATACTTATATTGGAGAAATTCGTCAATTAAGTAAGTGATAAGATGAATTCAAAATCAATAAAGAAATTTTTTTCAAATCGGAATTTCGATTTTTCGAAAGAAAATAGTAAGTGTAAGCTTCAAGTCTAAGGTTTCTGCTTCTCTTTTTCTAGTCTCTTTTGGGCTTTAGCAATGGGAAACGTTTTAGAGATCAATGTCTGTATTTCACTGAACAACTCAGGGTAGCAGATTCCTTTTCTATAGTTCCTTAACAACGAAAAAGATTATAAACAGCATTAAAAATAGGACTTGCACAATTCAAGAACATTTCAACATCTTTCTTAAAATTTAAATAGCTGGAATACATTAGTGAATTTTCTTAATAGTGTAGTTTCTGACTTTTGCACAGATAAACAAGCTGTATTGATGTACTATAGTCATCATATGATCAATATAAAAGGCATACATTGATCAATTTATTATATTGTAAATAAGCAGTATAGGTATTTTTGAGTTTATTGAGATGCATAATAGCATATTGAAGCATGCGATGAATATAATGGATGTGTACTAAAAGCTTATTTGTCGGTTAAATTGATGATTAGAATAACAATAAGGTTAAATTATGAAATACGGAATAAAAAATAAAAAGACAATAGCGAGCAAATAGTCAAAAAAAAAAAACAAAAAAAAGAATCATATTCTTGTGGTATCGAAAATTCAGGTTAACGAATGATTTGTGTAATCAGTTTTTTTGAAATGTAACTTTATTATTCTATGACTACACTTGAATTTTTGCTAGAGGATACTATAGATTATATAATGGAATAACATTACTAGCTGACTATCAAATTGAGTCTATGCAAAAATTGAAAGGAAATCTATGTTCAAAAAAGTGTCAAATTAACTTATCAAATTTTTCAATTTATATACTTCACATAAATGACAATGAATTTATAGTGAAAAGTAACGTCTCCATTGTCCATCAATATCTTGAATAACTATGTTCAGAAGTGTTACTCTCGACATTTTACTATTCGAATAAAAATAATTGATTAAGTTTTTGCTGTTGTGTTTGGAACTAGGGTAATTGCAGCGGATCTTGACCCTAAGTGCTATAGAATGTCAGTAAAAGAAAATTTTTTGTTCGAAAATATAGATATATATAAGACAGATTGTTTTTCTGGTCATTATCTATTCTTTAAGAATAGATAGAGTCTCTTAGAGATTGTTTACTTTACATATTTTGTATTAGTATAACAAGAATAAAAAAAAATACATATAAGTTCTACATTTTCACTTCAATGGAGCTGTACTAAGAAGCTTTGTTTTTTTATTTAGATCCACCTATTGTAGCTAAACGACTTCGTTTTTATCCTGTTAGTAAACAAATGCGAACTGTATGCATGCGTGTAGAAGTGTAAGTATAAAATTTCATTTTAAGTCCAATTTACTATTCTCTTCGATTTAGTTATGGTTGTTTATTTTCTGATGGTATTGTATCTTATACAATGCCACAAGGACGTATTGATGTAAATTCTTTTGGTGATGATACTTACGATGGAAAATATATTCCTTCTACAAACATGTTAATTAATGGTCTAGGACAATTATCTGATGGTATAACAGGTTCAGAAGAAATATCAATTATTGATGGTCATCAACCATGGATTGGTTGGTCAAATGAAACAAGTCCATATATAACAATTAAATTTCAATTTGATTCTATTCGTCAAATAAATCGTTTAACAATACATACAAATAATTTATTTTCAAAAGAAATTCTTATATTTAAAACTGTAATTATATCATTTTCAAAAATTGATGATGAAAAAAATTATTCAAATGTCATTATTTATCAACATAATCGTGATGACATATTTGAAATAGCTCGTCCAATATTAATTGAATTAAATAATCATATAGCTAAATTTGTACGTTTAGATTTATATTTTGATTCGAAATGGTTATTAATTAGTGAAATAACATTCGATTCACAGATATATAATGAAAAGATTGAAAAGAACAATGAAATCAAAGAAAAAATTCTCAAAAAATCTTTTAATATCGACGGTAATTTACGTAAACATTATCGAGAGATGCAAAAAACAACAGTATTAGTGAATTCATCTGGAAAAGTATCATCAGTTATTACAATTGAATTATCTTTAGCTTTTTTTATTGGTGCTTTATTAATTATTACTATTCTATTAATTGTTTCACTTATGTGGATTCTTCAACGAAAGAAAAAATTACAATTTCAAAAGTAGATATTCTTAAAAAAACCTATTTTTTGTTATGTATATATATATATTTATATTTTTTTAGATTAACTGAAAAACCATGTAATAATTCATCATGTTATGCTTATCCAACATTACAAATACGTGAATTTCATGATTTAAATGCACCTATTGAAAATGCTATTGATGATCGTGAATATGCAATACCAGATGTAAATTTTTATTCGACATTTTCACCTAAACATAATTTGACTAGTCCTCATCTACTACGAGCGTTAACAATAAATTCAAACAATATGAATTCATATCCAACATTAAAACCAATTTCACATTGTTGTATTCATCAACAACAATATTTACCTATATATCAACAATCACCAATATTATTTTCTCCAATAGAAGAAACTTCACCGATTGAAGCTACTTGCGGAAATAGTTTAATGATTACAATGAATATAATCATGGACAATAAACAGATATCAATAAAAGAAATAAATAATGATGATTTAACTTGTGTTGAAAATATTGGTCGTGGCTTATTTGGAAATATACATCTAGCTGAAGTAAAAGTAACTAATAATGATAACAAGATAGAAAAACAAAATGTAATTATTAAATCATTAAATGATAATGTAGATGCTCAACAAAAGTAAGTTATGAACCAAAGAAGATGTTTCTGATCATATTAATGCTGTTATAATTCTCAAAAAGAATTTTATGAACCTACAGTTATGATTGATTCGATGACATTGTTAGTTGAAATTTTCAGATTCTTCAACATCTCTATTCTAAACATCTATGAATATTCAATAATTGTATAGTGAAAATGTCTGAAATTGTCTGTTCTTTTTTTGAAAGACAATCGAATTCTTGCTAAAAATCAAATCCTTCAAGAAACATATTCTTGAATAGATTGTTCAAATCTAATTATTATTTAATTTTTATTCGTTGAGTACGTTGTAACTTTGATTAAGTTAATTTAAATGAAATCAAATTCGATTGTTAAAAATATAATCTAATATTTTTAGAGCATTATTTTGGAAAGAAATTGAATTACTTTCAGTATTGAATAATGTAAATGTATGTTCTCTATTGGGTATTTTAAACTCTCAACGAACAGTAGCTGTATTTGAATATTATTCACTTGATTTATATCAATATCTTCGTCAACAATCAATACCATTAGATAATTGTTCAGCATCAAGTTTTTTACTTTCATTAGCATGTCAAATAGCATCCGGAATGAAATATTTATCATCTCTTCAAATAATTCATCGAGATTTGGCTGCAAGAAATTGTTTAGTCTCACTCACAGATCATCAATTACATTTAACTGATATTGCTATGGCTAAATCAGTATATGCAAATGATTATGCACGAGTTGGGCCATATCAATCTCGTATTGCAATACGATGGTCTGCTTGGGAGTCTATATTTCTTAATAAATTTTCTTTGAAATCCGATGTTTGGTCATTTGGTGTAACACTTTATGAATTATTTACGTATGCACGACAACGTCCTTATCATACATTAACAAATGAACAATTTGTACAACAACTTGCTTGTTTAACACAAACAGAATTATCACCATCATGTTTAATCGTAAATAATCTTCTTTTACCACAACCAGAATTATGTTCAAAAGAAATTTATGATATGATGTGCGAATGTTGGCAAAGAGATTCTCAACATCGACCATCATTTGCTGATATACATACATTTTTACTTGGTAAAGCATCTGGTTCAGCTTCTTTGACATTACCAGGACTATAGATGTTGTATTTGTTTTTTTGAAAAATGAACCAGACGATTTAGTATTGTTTATAAATACAGATTTTGTGATTGTTTTTTTCTTTTATTTTTAATTTTGTACTAAAATATTGCTTCAGTCAAATTTCTCATTCGAGTTCATGAATATCTAGATGTATATAAATTTTAATGATAATATAAATACATAATAAAAATTTCGACAATGTTTTGAACATTATTTGCAATTAAAAGACACATCAAGGCTATTTCGAACAGTAAGAGATATATACAATTCGAAGTATGGTGTCGCGAATTAACACATTAAGTATTGTATCTTGGCGATCAAAATAATTCAATAGAGAAAAATAGAAGTAGGCGTATATTTTGATCATGATTTCCGTTACTTGAAGTTACATGAAATTAGATATCTGCTTACATTCTTCGCGCTTAACGAGATATATTTTTAGCAAATGTCATGGACGCATGGAACTATTGCAAACACTATGCAATCTTGAGATGGCAACGTTTCTTGTGTGTTTGTAGAAAATCGATTGTTTGGATAATTTTTTTCGTGATAATATTATCAACCAAGAAAAATATTTTTACTATGATATAAAGCTCTTTTTAAGTACAGAAATAAGAAGATTATCTGAGATGAACTCTATTTGATTTGACAAAGATAGAATTCATCGATATTTGAGATTTGAAGTCTTGCAATTTCTGGAGAATACTTCTCCAAGATAGTGCAATAGAAGTGGCCACTCATGTCAATGAGCATCATCGATAACTGAGCTGACACGACTCAATTTTTTTTATAAAAGCATGAAGGAGAATAACTATTACTAGACACGTGTCAAAAATCAAGTTCAATTGAAAATGAAAATGCACAATAAGGTCTAACAGATTTCAAAATAAAATTTCAATGATGCTTTTAGAAATATTTTCAAAAAAAATGATAAATTTGTGTATTGCATTTTTAAGTGATCATTTTGTACACGTACTAGAGGCAAAGTTATTTGAAATAAATGTTCAATGAATATGGAATGAAGCAATAAAAGCCTCCTCTGAATCGGTTCAACGACCAAAGAAATATACACATTTCTTTTTCGACCGAACTTTTAGAAGACCCTGTATATGTATACAACATTATGATAAAAGAAATTTTCTTTGCGATTCTTTACTGATAGCTTACATGAAGCCCTGGATATTTCTTTTCTTTCATCATGTTACAAGAGACCTGGTTTGTTTGTTTCCTGTATAAAGACATATAAGTTGTTGATGAAGAGAAGATTTATAATTTAAGATAGGTTTTAATCAGTGATAATGCGTTTCTGTAAGTCCAACAAATGAATTTAGAATGAAACATAAAGATATTCGTCACATTTATATGACATAGGTGACATATTTGTAATTGTAAAACATAGTTTTTCGATTGGAGAAATTTCTGAAAGGAAGTGCGATCGTCCGTCGTCTCCCGTTCACTCATTTTCCTAAATCTATCACCGTTCCGCCATACAAAATATCACATCTTTCTCTATATAAAGATAATCTGATTTTACTGCCGTTTATTTCTTTTTCTTTTCAGTTGTTCTATTTATTTTCTTTCTTATAGAAGTGAGAAAAGACACAATAAAAAGCATTCTTAGACGAAGAAATTGAAAATTTGGGTAATATATTCAGTGATTAATGATCAAAAATACGAACTATTAATCTCTGTCATCAATAGATTTCAAGAAAGACTATAAATAGCAATGACAAATAAATAAACAACAAGGACACGGAAACAATAACAAGGAAAGATGTACAGTAGAATAATGGTAATAAGTTAATCATCGGAATAACATGCAGCGCCCATCTAGTCAATGCATGAGAAAAAAGTTTTTTGGTAATTTTGTTTCTACACATTACTCGAATAACCAAAAAAATAATGAAAAATATTATAATCACATTTATGGGCTATTATAAACATCCATAATTCTATTTTAAGTCAATGTTTGTGCAGAGTAATAGCAAAAGCTAAAAACATACATGCATATTTACTTTCATCTCTGTTATAGAATGAATAAGTTATATGTGGTGGTACTTTCTTTCTTTCTTCTGTTCTGCTTTAGTATGTAGATGATATGTAAGATATACATATATGCCATTTCTTTCCTGTCCTTCTCTTCTCTTGATATAGTAGATGTGTTTTCCATCTCATAATGTCTTTTTCCAGCTATCCTTGGATGTTTTCTTAGTTCATTCATCTCTATATAGTTGTCGTTTGAAAAATAAAAAAAAAAAGAGATTTTTTAGTATTGATCTGTTAGATCAATACCCCGTTAATAATTCCATGTTCAATGGCATGAATGACTGATCTAATCGTTTTTTTTTCATGCTCACAAAAGACGAGAGAATAGATATATATGGGGGTGACCAGTTTAGCTTGGTACCCTACTTCTTTTTTTCGCACATGTAGCTTCTATAAGGCATCAGAAAAACATGTTTTTTTATCAATTATACCACTGATATAATACTGATGATCTGTCAAGGGTAATAGGTCTATATCTTGTTTGAAACTGAAATAATCAAATGTCTACAAGACCTCTTCTGGTATTTATGTACTGGTTTTGGGAAGACATTTGGTTATTTTGATTTCAAACAAGATATAGACCCATTATCCTTGACAGATCATCAGTATTATATCAGCACTATAATTGGTAAAAGAGGCCATATCATTCTGATGTATTATGGAAGTTACACATACAAAAAGAGTTAGAGTATTCGGCTAAGCTGGGTACCCTCTATACATATATATAAAAACAATTAATATGCTCTCAATGGATCAATATAATTTTCTTTCTTTATACTTTGATTTATTTAACTGTTTTAATTTTTTTTTCAGCGTAATCAATGACAGCCACATCTTTTGACACAGTTCTCCAATGCACGCCAAATCTTCATCATCATGATAATCATCTATTATCTCATGAACTTAATTTAACCAATCTATGTTCTGATGCTTTAGCTGCTTGGGGTATTAATCATCCAGCCGATTTAAGTTATCGTGTTGAATTAGCACGTCGTATAGCATTAACATTTAATAATGCTGAACAAATTATACTTATAGATGATACTGCACTTGTTATACCTCAATCAGAACGTATTATTTTTCATGACATACGTGGTTGTGAACGATCATTATTACCAGGCTTATGGTTATCAGCTGGTTTTCGTTATGGCGGACGGATACTTGTTTATTGTCCACCAAATCCAGTTGAAATGGAAGCATATTTGAAATTGAAAAGATTAATTGAAGGACATCTTCAACGTTCAGTACCTATTCAAATTTTTTATGAAGATTCCAATTGTCATTTATATGAACTTATAAGCATTTTTCAAGACAATTTGAATAAATACAATGAATTATGTGAATTATTTGCACAAAGATCATCAAAAGAATTTTATCCTGAATATCATGTTTATATGTTGAAAAGACATATTAATGAAATAACAAAAGGAATTCGTCGGTCATTTGTTTTTCCATATGAAATGACAGAATTTCATCGACATGAACTTCAATCATATTCTGATCGTTTAACGTTACCTGATATGCCAATTAATGATAAAGCTAAACATAATTTATTCTTAAAATCCAAAGGATTTCATTCATTACCTATTTTAATTGCCGTTTCAACAAATGGAAAACTAATTGATAATTATCAAGAATATGTTCAAACTATGGAACATCTTGATTCAATACCTACTGAAAATATTTTAGAAAATATTCAAAAATTTGCTCGTGGAGTTATTCAAGCTATTGATATATTACATACTCAATATAATGTTTCAGCATTTGTTAAATTGGATGCAAATGGTGCAGCTGGTTGGTCATGTATGAGTCCTAAAACACATTCTTTTATGCATAACTATGACGAAAATCAAGAAAAACGTATTGACTATTTATGTGAATATATTCAAATGAAAGTTGTCGGCCAACATTTACCAAAATTAGCTGTAATCGAAGAATTTATTCAACCTCAAAAACGCTCTGGTGATATCGATGCAGACTACACAGTTTGTGGATTCGTTCTTGGAGGAAAATTTTTTCCAACATCAATTAATTTATGTGGCACTATAAATGACAGTTATGTTGAACAGGTAAAATTGTTTTGAAAAAAAAAAAAGAAAGACTTGAAGAGAAATTCTAACTCTAGTGGACGTCATCATCAGCTAGTGATTTAAATGATTCAGATATCTACTGGCAACATATGTTTCAAACATATTCATTAATGGTTAAGTTAGAAGCATCAGAATTCGGTTATACAAACGGAATATATGCAGGTGATTTATTTGTAACAAAAGATGGTCGTCATAAACAACGTGATTGGAATATTCGTCGTGGTGGACGATCATCTCCTGAATCATTAATTATATTTGGTATGCCCAACTATGAAACAAAAGTTAATCTATCCTTAGCTGATTATGGATTAAATAAAAAGTTAAATAATATTGAATTATTTCGTATTTATACAAAAATATGTCAATGTTTATTAGATGATTATGATATGTATGTCTTTTCAAGTGCATTTGGTTATTGTGGAAAAGATGATGAGAAAAATGATTATTTAAAATTTAATATACTTGTTCATCCAAAACGGCTTGCAAAGTTCGATCAAAATGGTCAAAAAATGATATTATCAAGATGTCAACATAAGGAAAGAGCAACGGAAATTATCAAAGAAATTGCAAAGAAAATTTTTCAAAATACAATTTAATTTTTTTGTAGTTTTTAATTTTTAAAATTAGTTCGTTTTAAATTGTGAACTTAACGCAATAGACAGCGCAGAATATATCGAACAAAAAGTCAATTTTTTTTGTTGTGCACACTTCAATACACTTTAAAATCTTTATTCTATGTTCATGTGATAGAGGGTGTTTTGCTATACAAAACTATCGACTTTCGTTTTCAAACAAATTTTTCTTGTTAGATCACAATGGACAATATGAACATCTCTGAAATCGTCAAACTTCGATTTTCTGCACATATCATCTATTTATGGAAGAATTCTCTCATGGAGATCGATCCCAAAAATGAAGTATTTAGCAACAATCTATAGAAAATTTTGTGCTTTCTGCTCTCATGATCTTTTTAATGTTCCTAGTGCTGTCGTTCAGAAGAAAAAATCTTGAAACTAATGCCTAGAAAATGATATTTTCCAACGCGAGACTAGCTTTGCGACACGTTCATTCTATGTCGTCGGATTTAAAATTACTCTGAACAAAACAATGTAACTGTTAATTTAAAGATTAACAATAATTAGTTTGTCTTGAATTAAGGAAGGACAATCACATAATTGTGTCTGAAAAAGTTGTTTTGTTAATCTTTTCACATTTTTTACTTCAAATTATTTTTTCACAAATATTTATTCTAAATTTTTGAAACATACATCAGAAGATGGACAATGTGGTGGCATATTTGAAATTTCGGATCAGTCTTCATTAAAAACTTTGCATCATTGTCTCATTTTATTGACTGTCATATTTAGACAATCAACAAAGTGGAAATCTTTTGCATTTTGCTCCAATAAGAAAATGTTATTTGAATCCGAATTTCATCAATTCTGTACAGCGATAAATTCTCTATTGAATAAATAAAGAATGAAATTTTGAAAGTATATTGAAATGTTTCAAAAAAGAAAAGAAAATTGTCTCATGTAAATTACTCTATCCATTATAAAGACATGAATACAATAAATGATTTGGTTTTTCATTTGGAGAAAGGAAACTGGACTGTTCACAGTCTATATTTGTATGACGTAATGATGAATGAAGTAAGGAATTTGGTAAAAATTGTAGAATATTTAGTAATGAAATAGATCTTACTCAAAAAATTTGAATGTTATCACAAGCATGGAGTTGTAGACTGGAATTTAACTCTTATGAAACTAGCCCTTTCGAATCTTCTTAGATTCAGTTGCCAACAGGTTTGTTTTATGACATCGATAGTATTGAAAATTATCTTCCATCATAGGATTGTTGATGTTTGGTGCATGATCCTGTTTCAACTCATCTTACGAATCGTATATCCTGTGAATATCTTTCTATTTTACAATTTCTGTTTGTTTTATATGAGAAATAGTAGATACTAAAATCTCGAAAGACCATTCTCATCATATATGAAGAGCACTTGGTCGATCTTGATTAAAATATTACATTATAATTGTGGATACAGAAGTTCTTTAAAGATATCAGTGGAGTCTTTACAGCTCTGTGATATTTAAATTTAGTAAAAGCGCACTTAGCATCTTTTCTTAAACAAGAATTTACAATAAAAAAATAAGTCGAATTTCGGAGTATACTTCAGTTTCTAATATGGTTACTATTATTTCTTCTTGATAAGCCAGTCTTGTCTTTTATTCAGATTTATGTAATCATGCAAACTATGTATTTTTTTTTTATATACCCATATCACGAGTCGGAAAAATTCATTGGTATTCAAGAAACGCAATGAGTTGATAAAGCTAGTCATTCTTTTATTCAAAAGTATTTGAAAAGTGAATACTCGACAAATTATTGGTTTGATACATCGAAATCTGTATCTCTGTCCGCTTTATCGAGAATAATGAATAATGATCTATATTTTGTTGTTCATGAACGATTTGAATTTTTCCTGCTCGAATATCATGATTAATAGAAGTGTGTTCAGAGGTCAGATGAAACATGAGCCCGTTACAAATTAAATCACAAAAATATTTACTTCATATTTATAGTTATGATACATTTCAGTTTATACTATTATTTATAATACTCTTCTTGTCCTCATTTATTCTCATTAGTATTATTATAGGAAAGTGCATGATTTTGCTCAATCGAATTCTATAAAAATATGGTTTTATATCACATTGCACAGGTATCCAGAAATATTTTCTTATCATGGCTAGTCTTCTTAGAACCAGAGATTATTCAAATAATTTAAGAGAAAAAAGAATGGAAAAAAACGTATTTATCTCACAACTATCTTCATATAGAACGGGTATTCTCTATCAAGAAGTTCTTATTTGTTTGCATTATCTCTGCTATCATTTTTATTAAAATTAATCATACGTCAAAATCATGTCTTTTCTACTTCTTTTCTATCTTCGTCTGCATAAGAAATTAAATTATCTTCAATTAACTGATTGTTTTTGATTAGAAAGGTTGTTTTTATATGTAACAGTAAAACGAACCCCATTCAAACACTCTTATTTACATTAATACTTAAGAAAAATAGCTTCAATAATAGATTGAAGTAGCTTCTTCTGGTCATCCATATGTGACTGTAAAACTACCTTATAATAATCATAGTTATTTTAGAGACGATTGATTCTGTCATTCACGACAAAGCCATATTGTGAATATTAAAGGGGAACAAAATAGGTCATTAATTGCAGCTACTCATGAACTCTCACATTGATCCATGACTATTGACGGGTCATTGACACCATTATTTTCTCTAATTAGGCAATATCTACACAATTCAGATAGTCTCATGTGGTACATGAACACGAATCTACGAATTAAACTAAATATCAACATTTTGATATTTGAGAGTGAATACATGATCTTTTTCTGTGATATGAGTTACGATTATTATGTTCGTATTATTTTTGTAGATTTAAATCTCGATTAATTTCTTCTTCAATATATATATAACGACTTCATCATTTCTTTGTTTTCAAATATCAAATCGAATGATACATATTGCTGATCAAAATAATTGAAATAATGTCTTCACTCTCTTGTGGTATTTTCGATAAGCAAGAAGGAGACACTTGTATGCTTCTTTTCTATTAGAAATTTTTTAACTACTTAGGGTCTTGACAGTTCAATATAAAAGATCTGGAATGTACGTTTTATTCGATAAATCAGCTTGGTGCACAAGTGAGACATACAAATAGTTATGGAGTTGAACGAAAATATTTACGAAAGATAACATGGTTAATACTATATCATTCACCACTTGTATAAAACATTGATAAAATGCGAGTACGCGATTTTAGAGTATCATTTTTAGTTGACGTTGAATCTACTTAACTGAAATTGAATATTTTCAAATAACTAGTTGAAAAATGAGAAAATTTTTGATGTTAACGTCGATCAAAAATGCAAAATCGATAAGAAAAGATTATATTATGTAATACCAAGAATTATTTCATTAATTCTTGTACAAGATTATTACATTACGCTTGTGGATACTAGTGTTTCTTATATTTTGGAGATGTTTTCTACTTAGTGATGCTACATTTCCTGGCTCCATATTGGTTTTCCCTTGAATATTATCAACACTAATAGAATAATCTTGGCAGATTAAATATAACAAGTATTGTACACTAATAAACAGTGCAAGAAATACATCTACTCTGACTAAAGTCATCAAACAAATGTGAACATATGACTCACAATGGAGCACAATCTGATATATTGAAAAACGATAGATCGCTTACAATAAAAAGCGTCAATACGCATAAGACTAGATGCATGTCTGAAAAAATTGATCGAATATTAGTTAACGAAAATATCAAAGAAATCAATGTTGTATAAAGAAAAGTATTTGTCAGTCGTGAATATTACTTTTTATAGTTTTTGTAACAGTGGTTTGAGGTAGTTGTGAATTTTTATACATTTCAGCGCACCTAAGTTCCAAAATCTGTCGAGCCATATAGAAAGCTCGAAATGTTTTAACCGACTATTAATATCAGTTTGCTGACACAGAATTTTGTCGAGGCGCCGATGAATAAATGAGAGTTAAGGATCATCAAAGGATGAACATGTACAGTAGACAGATCATCATTCTGATAGTGGATATATCCAAGTTAATAAAAAAGAAAGATGTTTTCTCAACGATCGCTATTTGTTGTTTTCTCTAGAAATATGGTTTAAATGTATTCGGCTTGACTAAACTCGTCAGTCTTGAACATTCTTTGACTAATTGGAAGCATTCCTAATAACATATATACTATCTATATTCTGATCTATTGGGTAGGTAGTATGGTTATCAGTTTTCCAGTTCTTGAAGATTTTCTTCTCAAGCAATGAATACACAAATCAAACTTTGTTTTGTGGCATTCTTAGATATATAGAAATGTTTCTATAGTTTCGCCTATCAGTTTCTTCGAAACTGTTATGCCTATATTTGTTCCTAAGAACGGTAATCTAAAAGTGACATTCCTGAAACTTACGTAGTTTAATTACAATTATTCATGCTATTACGTCATTTTTGAAATGTCATTTGACTTATCAATGATAAATTAGGATTTTGTAGTTTCAGGTGTCTATAGATTAGAAATAAAAACTGGCATTTTTTTTCTAGGTAAAGATTTGCTAATATTTAACAATGATAAGCGTCTTGTTGATATACTTAACTCCATTCAATCATACATTAAATCTTTTCAACGACTTCGTGTTTATTTTTCCACAATAGCTATGATTAATATTTTTCGAATTCTAACTAAATATCAGACTCCTCTTTTATAAGAGTCATTTTCATCTCTTACTTATGAATCTATAAAATCAACAGAAACTTCATCCATTCCCAGGTCAACCGCTATGGTCTGTATACAGCTATTTAGGATTCATTTAAGGCACGGAGACGGATCATATTCTGCCGTAATATCTGGCGCAGAAATACGACCTTATACAGTAAAAATATGATCCATTTACGTGCTATATAAAGCAAACCGTTAGCGGAAGTTTCGATTAAACAGATCGATAATAAGAACTTTTTATATTTTCAAAGTAGATACTATATATGCTAACGAACTAGAAATAAACTAAATGTAATTGAAAGAAAACATGAACGAGAAGAAAAGTTTCTTAAGAATATCTATAAAAGATAATCTTGCGGAATATATCCGAAGATGAAGAAAAGAAAAGGAAAAAAGAAAAGAAAACATATATGTAAATATATGTCGTCAGTACAGTAGCAAACGAAGAAAAGAAAGAAACATCAAAGATAAGTGAATATAACAAGAAGTTACTCTGAAAACACAAACAACTGTATTTATCAACCTGAATGAAATCAGCTGGTTCATCATTAAAATGTCAATGTAAATTTAATCTAAATACAATTCAATGACTCACAACCGAAATTTTTGCCTATTATATTCGATTCGTGTGATGAATTGAATTGGAAGAAGATAAAGTAGAATTGGCCATTTTCTTTATATAAATTGTCTAAGTCTCTAATTAATATCAGTCATCTGCATTCAAACTTCTTGAAATAATGAGGTACTGATGACGTCTATTAATAGAAAACAAAATGTCACGGAGATAAGAAAAGCAAATTTTTCAACGCCAATAGTTACCAGTTCTAATAGATATCCATGATATAATTCAAATAAACAAAAAGATCTAATATTCAGTCTCTGTTTATCTTTTTACCAACCATATTGTACACCTTACATAAAAAATCGAGTAATATTTCAATATAGTATTATTTTGATTTTTTTACTGGGTCGATGTGGCTTGTACCTCTCTATAAAATATGTTAAACTATTCTTTTACTTTGCTGAGTTCTACATGTTTGAATCTTTTGAAATGCATTTTTGTGCTTTTAGATGTTGCTATTTTTCTTCTGTTTTTCTTCTGGGTATTTTTTTCTTTTTTCTTTTTATACAATAAATATTTGTATTTATAATTTACTAATCGATAGTATATTTTTTTTCTGCAAACTTGCTCATTTTAATCAAGGATTATTTAAAAATCATTTTGACCTATTATAATTCTGTATAATCATTCACAGGTATATCTTGCTTGTTTTTTGATATCAAGTAAATCAACGAGTCACCACGTTGAAAACATAAACACTCCATCGACTACGAGAGCATGGACAATGCTAACAACCATTGCGTCAAAATTACATGGAAATCCTAAGGGACTACCGCTTAAGAGAATATATATGTTGCCGGGGAAATTAATATCCGTGGCAATTTGAAATTCCTCTGACAGAAAACTTAAAATATCACTGTCCCCTTTAGAGAAACTTTCAGTTGCGCTGATCTCAATTTCCTCTGCAACATATAGACAAAATTAAATAAAAAGATGTTCTTCGTGGAATCCAAACCATGAACGTTCTGTGATTCGGGTGATGTTAAGCCAACTAAATTAGAAGGAACGTCCTAGTCTCCCTTTAGTGTCGAAATATACAATCATGAATACTAACACCTTCCATATCATTCCACTTTCTTATAGATATGACTGTGCTTATCACGATTCAATACATCAAGGGTGATTCAAAAGTCTTGGTCGTTCTCAGAAAAATGACGTATTCTCCCCTAGACAAAACCAAAAACGCTCAAAATTGGAAGTCTAATCCCTTGTAAATAGACGAATATTACCCTAAATTTACAGACCTCTAGTCTTTACTATAGAGAAGATATATTGGTTCGTATGATAGAGAAGATTTTGTTTTTCATGTCCCAAAAAAAGTCAAAAAATTTTATTCAAAAGAAATGCCTAGAATAATTAATTTTCACTATTGATACAATAGCAAACAACAAAATATTTTACATTTTCATAAATCATTACAGTCTTTTTTGTTGATTAAACATTGTAATCTTCTTGGAATTAAATTCATTCATGTTGAGCACATTTGTGGACTGATTATTCTCCAAATCTCTATAATTTTGTTTTTCGACATCGATATATTTTAAATTTCTTCTTCTTCCAATTTCTCTTTGCTATAAGCTCAGATATTTTCAATTGGCCAAATATCAGCCATTTTATTAGCTGGTTCTTCAGGTTTAATACGATCATTGAAAATCTTATCTATTTGTTCTAATGCATAATAAGATCAATGTTTTGAATTATCATCACCTTGTCAAATAACATCAACATCATCATATAATTGATCGATATGAGGTTTCAACTGTTGTTTTACTAATTTAATATATAAAAATTTATTTATTGTAATTTTTTTCCTGTTAATCTTTTGGCATTTCGACTTCAACCATTCGTCAATAAAAATCGGTGAAGCTTTTGGAATTAAACCACGAGATGAGATTCTACCATATAGTAAGACATAGGAACTACATTTTTCTTATCCAACAGTTTGTTAATCAAGTAGAATTGTTATTTTGCTTTTAGACCAAATAATGCTATTTTTACTATTATATTTTTGTACTAAACTGATACGACCACTAAAGTCCATGTTTATTAAACGTTTCCATTTTGAATTTGATCTTGTTGAATTTATTCCAAGTCGTTTTAATTATTTTCTTTCACTTTTTACTTTTGTATCTCGTTGCATAGAATTAATTTTTTGTGAACGTGCCATTTTTCCAAGGTTTTATTTCAATATCATCTTCTAGTAATCGTTGAACACTGCCATAAGAAAAATTTAATTGTTTTCTTTTCAATAACTCATTTGTTTTTCGGATGGATTTTCCTCATTTGTTCTCCATATTGTACTTAACTAATGATATAAATCTTGATATTCTTGTCGTTCTTCGGCTTCCTGACCTTCTTCTTGCTTTGACTGTGCCCCTTTTGATTGTGTATTTTATATTACGAATAATGGTATATCTTGTTTGAGATGGTGGACAATCACTGTTTATTAATTCATTAGCAATATCACTTGATGACCACTTTTGATGCAAGTCATGTAAAGTTAAAATTTGTTGTCTAAGTTTTTTTATATTTTTGAGACATTATTGTTTAGTGAAAGTGATAGAATTAAATAAAAACATCAAAAATAAAATGTTGGAAAAACAATCGCAAAATGACAAATTGTTGAAAAAGATTTGTTGAAAATGAATGATGAACAATGACCATATGCTAATATACATTCAATCAGAATTAGACATATTTAAATTAATGTACTATAGACATCTAATAAATCTTCAGATATGATTCGATTTGTTATAATTCTCTTAATATTTCCACATTCTGATATCCTTCTTTTTAATTTTTCTTTTATTCTTTTTATGTAATCCGTGGGTATTTTGATTTTAGACATGGAAAAACACCTTTGTATCATATGAATCAATATATCTCCACTATAATAAGGGCTAGAGATCTGTAAACTCATGGTAATACTCGTCTAGTTACAAGGAATTAAACTTCCAATTTTGAGCGTTTTTGAATTTGTAATAATGAAGCACGAGCAATTTTTCTAAGATCGACCAAGGCTTTTGGATCACCCTTTACCTAATATTTTGCTTTTAACTGTAGAAAGGTGATTTGGTCTGAATTAAGGCCTAACCTCATGGGCTATTGATTAGTAGTTGTTGATAACAATGAATATATCTGATACATTAACAAGAACTAGTCATTTTTTCTAGTTATGGAAGAATAGAGAGCAGAAGAAATGCCAAGATGTGTGGTTAGGGCATTCCTAGAACACTAACATTGTCAAATGAACCTATGCTCTCGTGTTCATTTTTGGTAAGTCATTTTATTTACTTGTTTGCACATTATCAATCGTACAGATTTTTATCCTTAAATATTTTCTCTTGTGTTCTTTTAGACTATGATAAAATATGTCATTCTCTTTTCCTTCTGATTGTGCTGACAAGCTGAGCTCACTTTTCATTCATTTTACTCATGAGAACAATAAGTGAAAAGGGAAAAACAGAACGAAAATATTTTATTCTGTTCGTTCTGTAATTATGCAAAAAACCACAGCACTGTCCAAAGTAATCGACTATGATTTGAACTTAATAAAATAGATTGGAATCGATTAAAAATATATGAATAAGAAATAACCTATTTCTAAGCTTCTGGTGTAAATTTTCTTTCTTTTTAAAAAGTAAGTATTTAATTGTTGTTTGTTTTAGGGTCTATCAACAACACTATCAACCACCAACAGCAGGATACTTACTAAAATATACCAATAATACAAGAAGGTAGCAATAGAGATAGAAACAGTTGAGGTCAAGCTCAAGATGTATGAGGATCAGACGAAGCTGCCATAGATCAAGGTGGCACAGTTGGAAGGGACAGTGAAGGAGCTTGAGGCCTAAGTATTCATGATGGCAGTGAACCGACTGTTGCAGCGAATACAGGTGCACGTGAAGAACAAATCGGTATCTACCTTACTCTTAGAACTAGAGGTTGATCTAATTTTGTGTTGTGTTTGCTTTTTTGAATAAAGCATGAAAAAATCTTAAACATTCTTTTTTGGAGAGAAAAAACAAGATTTTTCTGTTCAAGTATATTATGACATGCTGACAAAAAAGACTCCTCGTTCATATTTAGCTTCATAACTTTCAGAAAAACTTTGTTTGTGATTGTATATGATAAAATTAGAAAATTTTGTTGGAAAAATACATAGATACATCAATATTAACAGATAAAACCAGTAGATAGTATTTTTATAATTGTGTTCAAAGTTGCGTTTGCATTTTTCAAAGTCTATTTGAAACAAAACTACGCAGGCGATGTGTTTCTAATGATTAGAAGTACTCGAGCAAAATCAAGTTAATCTTTAAAACATTAATAATGCTTTCTGAGATCTATCGAAATCTTATCTTCGTTTATAATATCTACAAACAATAATAAATGATTCGTGTCATTACAATAATATTGTACGTGTCTTCTTCTTTATATACATTATGTGAGTCTTCTATGTGATTATTTTCAACATAACAATAAAAATCGTGGAATATCTCGTTTATGTTTTTAAACGATTCAAACATAATCAATAAATTTTTCTCTTATGATTCTTATACTAATATTTACTATGGATCATGGACCTTTGTTATGCATAAATTACATTTGCATCTTCTTTATTATAATAGGCAGATCGAACAACACAATCTATGTACAACCGTTTAGGATTAATTGACGACACAGGAATAGATTTATATTCTGCCGAAATATCTGGCGTAGTAATATGGTCATGTCAGGATGATATTATTGAACATATACGAACTTATACACTGAAATACGACATCGCATAGGGTGTTGTAGAACTGTGCCTAAGATTACGAGAAAATAGTTTCTGTTTACGTGTCGTATGAGGCAAAGTCGCGGTGCCAATACCAATAATTATATTCATCGACCTGAATAGCTTAAAAATTATATTAAAAAATTTGAAACATATCTCAATAGATAAAAGAAGAAATAAAGGAATACTATTTTCATCACGTAATTTAGTTATAGCCGAAAAGCTATTTGTTTTTGTGATTACATTTAAATATCGGAACATGATGTTGCTAAACGACGTGCTGAAACACTATGAGCACAAATTTGTATCGGAAGCTATTTTATTCTCTAACTTAGTTTCTATAATCGACTTTGTCTGACATCTATAGATGATGGAACCATAATTTTTATTTTGCGTCGCAAACAAAAACAAAAATCAACAATAAATATTAACCAACAAACAATATTGTGTTGTCAAATCAACAAATGTTCATTATAAAACTATGATATAAAATTTAAAAAAAAAACTTAAACAATGTTTGATATATTCTAACATCAATGGGTAATCATCATTCAGTAAAACGTGAATGTTTACATGAAGCAATACGTCGAAAAGATGTAAAAAAAATCAAACAAATTATATATAATAGTGATATAGATTTTATAAAAAATGATTTTAAATCTCTTGAACTTGCCACATTATATAATCTTACTGAAGTAGTTGAACTACTTCTTAGTCGTGGTTGTGTACCAAGAGATAAACGGACAGCACGAGCATTTGATCTTGGTAATGAAAAAAAATCAAAAAACTTTACTTTTATTCTTTCAAATCCTTTTCTCTGTTTAGCTGTTTGGAAATGTCATAAAGACATTGCAACGATGTTTTTAAAAGCTGGTATTGAATATAAAGGAAGAAACCAATTTAATGAAACTATATTATTTGTATCGGCTTGTGGAAATAATTCTACATTAACAGAAATTCTTATTGAAGGTGGTTGTGATTTAAATGAATGTACACGTAGTTGGACTGCTCTACATGTTGCTGCAGCAAGAAATCATGATGAAGTATTACGAGTACTGGTTAAACATGGATGTGATTTAAATATACGCGATCGTGATGGTAAGAAGAGAGAAAACTTCGTTTTTTCTTCTGAAAGTTTTGTTCTGAACTATTTCGCATAGGTTTTAATGCTTTAATGTTAGCAATTTTGAATGAAAATTTGAAAAATATCAAACTTCTTGTTCAATGCGGTTGTTCAATAAATATTGAAGAACTTTATTCAACTTCATGTGTTGCTAAACAATTAGCGAAGTATCCTGAAATTGAACGTATACTTTGGAATGAACGTACACGTGTTAAAAATTTAAAAGAATTATGTCGTCTTCGAATACGTTCATGTTTAGGACAACGATTATGGAAAAAAACAGCATTATTACCATTACCAACACGAATAAAAGATTTTATTGCACTAAAAGAATTATTTGTTTCATGCGAAGAACAACAACAAATGACATTAACACGATCACCACGTACAAATATACAAGCAATTCAATCATAAATTATTGTATTATTATTTTTTTTTATTTGAGAAATAATTTTTTGAACTAGTCATGTTCTATGTTGTACATGTGAATTCGTTCTTTTTTTGGATCTTTTAATCTTTTATTCATGTATGAAGATCTTTTCGTTTTTTTTCTTTAATGTACACATTTACAGATATTAAATATACTGGTATCGCTTTGTTTTTGACTATCGAAAATGTATACATACGTTTCAAAAACCTATTATTACGGATAACTTATTTGTAATGATGCGTATTAGCTTCAAAATCTATGGATCGAACCGGATCTCAACTGTACTCTTGACATTCACTGAAATTTTTTCCATCCGAACATGATAGTTCTTCTGGAAATGTGCGATACATTTTTCAATTATTTGTATTCGTTGAACGATATACTTCACAGTTTTCTCAGACAATTTTGACTGTTATTTTATAGAAATTAGTTATGATTGACTCTTACCTTAAGAGAGTGTAGTATCCTTCGAATCGGTGTCGATCCGAAGAAAATTTTCAGAACCGGTTCAAGTTGTGAATCTTGTTACGCATATCAATTACAGTGCTAGCTATGAGAAGACTATGTTGTTGATATTCTTTTCAGTACAAACGAACCATAAGTAACATATAATTCCATAATAATTCTACTAGAATCTTAATCATGTTGGTCTATTTATTTTTAGATTCTATTATGTCTTTTTCTTCATCGTCTCGTCGTCCATCAACTTCTTCAACTAATCCAAAACCATCCAAACTTCAATTAAATTCTATTCAGGTTATATATTCAGGTTTGATTTTATTCTCGTTTTTATTTTTACTTTTTTGTTTTTTTGTTCTCATTCAGAATCTTCAAGCAGAAAATGAATGTCTTCGTCAAGAAATAATTGCTCTACAAAAAATTTTTTCAATACCAATCGATGAAAATCATCGTTATACACATTTTCGTTATCAAATTTATTCACTTGAAAAACAAGTTGCTTTACTAACACGTTTACTCGATTGTAAAAGAGAAGCAGTAGCAACATGTGAAACAATTCTTTTAGAACTTAATCAATTTTTAGAGTGAGAATAAATACATACATCAATATTATTCATTTCATATATTCTTGTATAGGGAACTCAAAGGTAAAATTTCTCGTAAGGAGCATATTGGTGAAATACTCATACAAACATGGATTGATCGAATTGAAAGTAATCGAAAAAAATCATTCAAATCAATGCAGGTATTATTTAACTAATAAACATTCATTTTGTTTCTTCAATATTATTAATATAGGATCATGCAAGTCTATCTGATAGTGATACTCTCTATTCACCTAATAGCATAAAATTTATTAATCAAGAGCCAATTCATCTTCTTGATGTATGTTCAGGAAAAATCGAACATCTCAATTTGAAGAATATTGTAAGTTAAATAAGCATATTTGTAATTCTCATGCCTTATTTTGTTTTATTTTTAAATAAGGCTAATTTAGAAAGTTCATTGTATAATCTTCATGCTGATCTTCGTTCATTTCAAAATGAATTACTTGATCAAACAAGTCATTCAATTTTTCCTGATCTTAATAAAACTTTGATTAAACGTTCACAAGAATTATCCAATAAAATAAATATTACAACCAATGAACTTTTTTATTTATCAATTCTTATTCCAACTAAAGTAAATATTCTCGTAACACATCGATAACTAGAATATCAGTGATGTATTTTGTGTCATAGAGAGAAAACGAACTTCGAGAGAAAAACACTCTTACTGTTTAATCTTGCAATTAATTCTTTGTAAAACAGTTCTGAACTATACCGATCAATTTTTTAAAAAAAGCTGTAAGCACAATTCCTGTGGGATGAAAATGTGAAACACGATGACGTTGCTAGTATTGTGAAAGAGAGGATTCATCACTATATATATTTCGGTTTAACAATGTTTCTACCTACTGTTAGTACATTTCGACAATGAAAGATATTAATCACAATGTATTGCAGTGAGTGTGAAAGAAAAGTAAACGACAACTATATTATACTAATCATGCAGTGGATTTTGGTCTCGTGGTTATATCTATAACAGTGGAAAGACGTTCATAAGGTGTTTATCATGTCCATGTGGGGAAGGAAGAGTCAAAATTTCTATTCCTGAACTTCAACACTCAATTTAAATCATGCTTCACAAAATACTAGGTAGCTAAAGTCAGACATAACTTAGTTACATTTGTTAAGATTATTTGGAATAGAAATGAGGCTTGAGAAGCAAAGATATGATCGGTTTGTGTTGTGTTGAAGTCGAACTGAACTGCTCTCATCTGTTTTTGAAAAATGAAATTGTAATCGAAATAGCAAAGTGTTTCGAATTGAACGATCAAATCTTGTCATCTAGATTGAATAACAGATGGTCATGTAGAAGAACAGAAGAAAACATTTTTTTTCTATGGATATATATATTCTGAGAATGCTCGAAATATTAATCCTACTTTTCGAATTATATTACAAAAAAGTGACTCGTAATATTCGTCATCACAACATGTCGAAATATGTCGATCTCTATTCGTTTTTACTTTTTCTTTTCTAGCATCAAAAATGTTCCTTTGCTCCTGAACAAATAACAACAGATCTAATTTGTCAACGGATTAATTCTCAATTTCGTTTATCACCAAATATAAAACTTTATTTCCAGTCAATCATAGATTCACTTATATGTTCATTTAATCATGAAATAAATTTATTAAAATTAGAATTAAATATCAAAACTAAACAATTATCATTTTATCGTCATTCATTAACTAATATTCATTGTCAGTATATACAAAATTTAATTCAAATTTTATCAACTGGACAACAATCATTTAATAAACAATTACAAATACATCTTTATGAACCATTAGTAAATATAATAAAAGAATTTAATCGTATGAATAATGAAAAAACAGATGATTCATTAAAATCATTTTTATTTACGTTTAAAATTCATATTGATCAATTCAATGAAATTATTCATGATCTTTATCAACAAATTACTGATGGTTCAAAGGCTGTTGATCAATTATTTATTGAAACAAATGAACACATGTGGAATGATATTGAAAAACAACAAAAACAATTACTTGATGATATATCATCAATAAAAAAAGAACAAATTTCAACTGATGAACAATCATTTGACAAGCTTTCTCATTTATTACAAATTTTTCATGTAGAAAAAAAGTTTAATTGTGAATAGATAATACAAAGAGTAAGAAGTATTAGTTGCGTGCATTAAAATGTAAAAGAAGATGAAACTACTAACATTGTTAAAGAAGAAATTGATTAACATGAAGTTCAGTTTGTGAATTACTACCTGCTGTTAATGCATGCCAATGATGAAAGAGAATAATCGTATTAAATTACAGCCAGCATGAAAGAATAGCCAAGAACAGCTCTCCTAAATTTAACTATGTTTCATACTGATTTCACAGTAGACTTCGACCTTGAAAGTATGTTTGTCATGGTTCATGAGAAAGGAGCAATGTTTCTAATATAACTCTTACGGTCTGAATGGTGATATAGGAAGAGAGATTCCAAAATTCTGTTTTCGTAGTTCAAAATTTCGTCAGCTCGTGTTTCACAAAAAAAGGACTCTAATTCAGCAATTAATGTTGTTAAATAAAATAAAAATGATTCAAATATCTAGCGAACATAATTTCAATATCCACGATAGAACTTACGCAACATATGAGTGTCATATAATCCGGATATTGAAGATGCGAGAGGTATATGATTGTTTATTTTAGTGTCAATCCTATTGTATAGCATCTTCAGATGAATCTTCCATTGTTTCAACGTGTTAAATATATCTGGTACAATTTACCATCTAAAATAAAGTATCCATTAGCATATGGAATTATATTCAGTAAAAAAACAACGTGTATCTTTTCGTTCTATTGATTTCCTATATCTCGATACAATATTTAAAAAAACGATTCTTATAGAAATTATTAATAAATCATCACAAACTAGTAGAAAAATAGCAGTTCACGTTTGTCGTTATCTGTGGTGAGTTTCTAATAGAGTTTTTTTGTATCATACCAACATGAATAAGATGAATTCACTTTGATACAGAACTAGTTTTTATCAGTTTATATTGAATAGTTAATTATTAGACTGTTCATTTATGTTAGATGATAACTCCGTATTTTAAAATCGTTAAATTTATTGTGTGATTTTATCTATGAATAATTTCTTATGTAAATGTCTAATATGGATAACAAAAGAAATATGATTGATATTATAATGACTTACAATTAATAATTTGTATTTGATATATATACGTGCAAAACTCAGCACAATCTTGAATGTTCTCTTCGACGTATATAACTATTCATACTAAAAAGAATTGCCAAAAAAACAACGAACAAACTATCTAAATAACTATGAATGAAAGATTTCCAATATTACCAATTGTGCAAAAGGGTAGTAGAAAAACTACTTGTTAAAGAAACGCGTTATCAAATAGAATTTATAGGCGTTATTATTAGTGAAATATTTACTTAGTTCTTCTTATTAAGTAGCTAATTTGTATAATATGAATCAACCTAAACCACATGACAAAGAAATAGTTCTTTCGGATATTGATTTTTAGGCAATGTCTGTGAAAACATCTGTTTTACGCGAATGAATTTGAAATCGGGATTCCGGAACTTCGCCAATTGGCGAATATCCAGGGGACAAATTAGCGGAAGTCGAATAGATTTTCATTAATGGAAGTGGAACATTCATATCGTAAGTGATGTACAAGAACTATGCCTAGCATTATAAAAATACACGTCAAGTCATACAGTTAAGAATATAGTTGATATCAATCTCTCTAATCAATACTATCGTTCTACTTAAATTCGAAAAAGTTCATTGAAAATTCGCCAATTGGCGAAAGTCCAGTTTGCGAAATTTCTATTGGCAAACGTCCGGTAACCCTTGAAATCTTTCAATAATTTCATCTATTGTCCGATATTATCAATAGACAACAATTTAGATGGGTTTATAACATTTACAAATTACAACAGTATATTTTGTGAACAGCAGTTTGAATATGACTTCTACTTGAGGCATATACAATCTTTTGAGACTGTCTTCACTATAGATCGAATTGACATCATTAAACAAGTATATAACAAGGGTATGGATAGAACTACCAAATACAACATAGCTGAAGACTAATAGTATTTTGTTATATTTATCAAAAAGTCAGATGTATGCTAGTAAATTCTCCAAGAAAAAAAAATCACATATTCTTACATTCTTTGTTAATGATAGTGATGAAGTATGGTTAAATTTTTTTTAAATGTTTAGCCATTTTCAAATCCTATGTGACTTATGTTATGTATTATGTATCGAATATGAAAATCATTTTTTTATAAAAACATTTTGAAAAACAACAATCTGACTATTACAAATTATCGATACATTGTTGAACTTGGTAGTAAAAGTACAATATTGTTGTATCTTGAATCATAGCTTTTTCAATATTCAATAATACTAAATCAAGTTTTGGAGATGAAACTTTCATTACGTTGTGCATCGAAAATGTTGAAAGTCAAGTCTCTGAAGAATCTGATGACTATCGAATAGGTGTGATACTGTCCCATACACAAAAGTAATTTTCTTTTGTGATTGTTTCTTTCCATCCTCTTGGATGATTGTCATACATAAACTTCTATGTCATTGTACAGGTAACAGAATAAATTACATTTATATGTGCATATTATATTTTGTTTACTTGTTATTTTGTATTTGTTTCAAAGTGGCCTTGTTTTTTGTGATATTGAGAGAACACAAAAAACATTGCAAAAAAGAAAAATATGCTTTTTTTTATTGTTTTCAGTTATAGAGTGAAGATATGCTTAAAGGTGTCTTTTTTAAAAGATGGTCACCCACTCTGTTCCAAATTATTGATGGTGATGCAACTCTGAATTGTAGTGGAAATATCACTAAAAGTTCTAGCTCGATTATCCAAGCTATTCATACACATAATACCAGACACGTACTCATCGCGTGCGGCATTACTTTATAATGTAATAACGACCCCGATGGTGTTGGCATGAAGAGTTCGAATAGTCGGATGATAAGAAATTTGAGTGATAATTGCTGTATCGTTACCGCTTGTTATTAATAGAGTAGGTAACCAATTGTGAAGTTTATTGGCTATAGAACACAAGCAGCTGTCAAAAAAAAAGACACCTTTAGGTATATCTTCACTCTTAGACTGAAACTAATAAAAAGAAGGATATTTTTCTTCTTTGCAATGTTGTTTGTGTTCTCTCAATATTAAAAAAAAATAAGATCACTTTAAAATAAAGACAAAATAACAGATAAACACAATATAATGTGCACATGCAAATGTATACATGATAATTAGACGAGAGGACAAAAAAAAGCAATTTCAAAAGAAACTTATTTTCGTTCGTACGTGACTTTTTGATTCTAGATAGGTATAAAACCATTTATGAATATATGATTTTGTATTAGCCTAGTGAAATTTAACCATGTATTCAAGAGATTTTGATTTTCTAATTTGTTGATAAAGGATTTTCAACGATTATTAATATTATAATATTGATGAACAAAACTATGAGATCTGATAGATAAACGTTTGAATCAATACAATTAGAAATCGAATTAGATAATTTCAGTTTTTTTGATATTGTAAACGTCACTTTCAAGAAAGACATGTAAAACAAAACAACTATAAAATCAATGTGTTGATCTATATATGCGTCACATGCATCCTTAGTTACGACATGACTGATGAGAAAAAAAGAAAAGGATTCTATACAATGATTCTTGAAGAATCACTCATCTATTCTTTTTTCATTTTGAACTTAACGTTCGTTTTTCTTTTAAACTCTCGTGAATAGTTATTAATAGATATGGATGAAGAGAAACTCTATACGTAGAACAGACAAAATACAAGTCATATTTAGTTAGTTAGTTAGCTATCTGCATCAAATCGTTTTGTTTTGTAACTAAATTGTAAGAGACAAATAGGTTATCATAAATAAAAAATATCATTCATGATGTACTAATTACCATTTTATATTCAGTGTGGTTCGAAATTTGATGCAAAATACTGATCCTATAATGTGCAGATATAGAGCATCATCAATACAATAAGTATGCATGCACTGAAATTTTTTTTTGTAAATTATTTATACTTTGAAATAATATAAGACTTATTTCTGTTGATATATGCTCATTACAAATATGGATTTCAAACTAACAAATTAGCTTCATTTTAATATATTATTTACAGAAAAAGAAAATCTTTTACAACTATGAATAGTTCTCAAAAGAGGACTGCTTTTAATTGACATAAATACAACCAAGTGTTCAATTTCATTAGTATGAAATTCATCTACTCATCAAACATTTATTCATATATGAAAATGTCAAGAATTCATACAACATTTCATTGTCGAAAACTGTAACATTTCAAGATCTCAAAAATAGGTCACAGTCAATTCAGTACAGTGTAGTGATGACAATGACATATAAAATATGTTTTGAATGCTTCGTGATGAGTTAAAATTTTAATTTTTCTAGTTGACTCTTTCTAAAGTCAAATCCAAAACTAGTAATGTCGTGATCTTGTATGTATACGTATACAGATAAAAATACAAATGGTTTCATAGTTGTTTTTAACTTGAACTTATATTAGACGTATGCAATCAATTCTTGACTGCTAGGTGAAGAATAAAGATGAATAATTTCCGTCAATCAGCTTTCACTTCTCAATAGATGTCACTTTCTATTTTCGGCATAGCTTTTAGTATTAATTGGTTGATCATTTGACGAGAACGTAGAGCCTTGGCTAGCTCAAAGAAAAATAATACTGTTGTTTATTGCATTCTAATATTCGATAGATCATATACAATATAAAATATTTAATAATTTACATTTTTAATTAAATGCCAAAGCGCATTCACAGTGCTAGTGATCGAGATGATAATAATGAGTCAACCAGTACATCCAAACGTACTCGGAAGGCAACTGAAATAGTATGTCAATTTTTTGTATTAATCATTATATTCTATTACTTTCTTTCTTTTTTTTTTTGTTAAAGAATAATCTTTGTCAAGAATACTATGATACGTTTCTATCATACAAATCTGAAGATGAAAGACTTCTTTGTGAAAATTTTATTCGATTACCAACCAAAAGGTTTTTTGTTTATGAGAATTTTTTTTATTAAAATTTCTTAACATTTAAATATAGGGCAAACACTGATTATTATACTTCAATAAAAGAACCAATTGATTTAACTGAAATTCAACAAAAAATTCATACAGATCAATATGATTCTTTTGAACAATTTCTTGATGATATCGAATTACTTATAAATAATGCTAAAAATTATTATCGAGTAAATTAAAAATTTTATTTTTTTATTCTTATATATATATATTTTTTTTTCTAGAAAAATTCTACGGAATGGAAAGATGCAAATGAATTATCAAAATATTTTTATTCAAAAACAAGATCTCAATCAATTGATTCTTATTATTTTGAAGAATTTTTTACAGCTATTTATAATACTCGAATTGATAATCGTCCTATAACGGATATATTTTTATTTTTACCTTCACGAAAAGTAAAAAAAAAAAAAACTTTTCTCATAGTATTCTGAATAGGCATGCAATGGTAATGGTGATCATCGGTATAGAAATGCATGTTTAGAACAACAGCAAAGATGTTGAACGCCTGATAAAATCAGGGTGATCTTAGATTGAGACTCTCCGAGACGAGACAGACGAAATTGTTCAGTATTTGAAAGTTTTCCACAGAATTCTATGTTAGATTCACTTCGAATTTATTGGTTGAGAAAGATTTATTTCAAAAGTTTCGATAAACTTCCTATAGATTCGTATCTCTGTATTCCAAAGATCGTTGACCTACTTTTATAGCGTTCATCTATTTTCTTCAAATGCTTTTACCAACCAAGAAAATCAATATAGGATTACCATAGTTTTATCATTTCATCACTGGTAGTTTATTCATACATGTCTAATAGGAAGCTCTGAATCGACAAAAATGTGAACCCGCAGCTCCTTAATGTATAAACTAGTGTAAAACTGTACGTAAGACCGATGAATGATGCACTATCATCATTGCATTTCTAATACTAAATGCAAAAAAAAAAGACTGAACGCATATATTTTGTCTTTTTGTTTTTATTTTAATAGATTTATCCCGATTATTATTTAATAGTAACAAAACCAATTGATTTAAAAATGATTGCGATTAAAATTCAAAATAATGATTATTCGTTCCTTGATGATATGGAGAATGATTTATTATTAATGATTTCTAATGCAAGAAAATATAATGATCCTAAATCACAAATTTATAAAGTAAAACAAAAAACAACTAATTAAATTATTATTTTTGATTTTCAATTTATTTTTTAAGGATGCATGTGCATTAAAAAAAATTATTACTAGTGTTAAAAATGAACTTGATACAGCATTAAAAACACCTAACGATCGATTAAGGTATTGCTCGTTTATTTTTCTTTTTGTGGCCAAATTAACTTTTTTTTTGTTTTTTGTTTAAAGACTTAATAAACGTGATGTTCTTTTATCATCGGAAGTTGCAAATATGGAATATCCAGAAGAACCTGATGATGAAGAAATAATTCAACAAACAAATGATGATGCTGATTCAGAAACAAGTTCACTTGGTGATGAAGATGATTCCTATAGAATATTATATAATAGTATTAGAAATTATAAGCTTGGTGCTCAAAGTTTAATTGATCCATTTATGAAGTTACCTAATAAAAGATTTCATCATGATTATTATGAAGAAATAAAACGACCTATTGCTATGTCTGTAATTAAAAATCATATAAAAGTAAAAATTATTTTTTATGAAATAAAAAAAAATATTAAGTTAAGACATTGTTTTCTTTATCTTTCTTTTAGAAAGGAAAATATACAGATATAGGTGATCTTGTAGATGATTTAAAATTAATGTTTGATAATGCAATGCAATATAATCAAGAAGGATCATTAATATATAATGTGAGTTCAAAGAGTTTGTTTTTTTTTTGTTGCGACTGAATGTTTTAATATTAAACTTTGCTATAACCTTTGTGTATGAATACAACAATACAGAAAACTAATCAGTAAAAGAAGACAGTTTCTAAATAATTTTGGATTGATAAAAATATACGAAAGTTTGCTATCATAAACTCCAGCAAAAAATATACATTGAAGTTTGAATCCACTGTAAACCATAGAATGTAGAAAACGACTTTAAGATAAATATGTACAAAAAAAATCTGATTAATCTAGTCTATTTGGAATCTAAAAATTAAAAGTACATATAATCTTCGAAATATATCAAAAACTTGTATAAAGATTTTTGTACTTGAATGACCGCATAGTTGTTCAACACACAGAAGACATGTACTATAAGGATAATGAAGTTCTGTAGTATTTTTTATTTAGTGTGTAACCAAACGAGAGCTAGCGAGAGCTCAGATTTTCTAGAAGTGTTACCAGATAGTTTTTACTCTTTCTGCAGACACGGTCAGTGGAATAAGCTCTGATCCTGTAACTTTTTTGAAACATAATCTAAAAAGAAGTGTTGAAGTATATAGTGTCAAAATTTACACTTTCCTCCATAGGTCACGACAGACATTGTTGCTAAATGACTAAATAGTATCTATTCATTAAAATAGATGAACTATCTTCGTATAGCATTTCTAAAGATTTTATATCAACGAATGGTGAAGAAATATATCCCAAAATAGATAGAATAAAATTATCTTCTTGTGATTACAAACGGTAGCTATATCGTGTTTCACATCTGGTAACGTCGCTAGTTTTATTGAACTGTTTACAACGAATCAGTCATAGCATTAATTTTACTCAGTGAAGAATTAAAATCAGTTAATTCATTTTTACAGATAAGCAACATTGGTGATACGCTATTCTAAATTAGCTTCAATTCCAATTGTATTTTTTTCAATCACACTATAATTTCTTGATTATTTTGCTACTTCACTTTAACTCCAACATCAGATGATTTTTTTTTCTCTTGATATTCTTTTTGTATCTGTTTCTGTTATTTATCTTTTCACTCTCAGCTTTTTCTTCATTTGCACCAGACAAGTTAGACACAGTTTTAATTAGAGTTGTTACAAATCTATTTATTGTAACAAAGTTAATTTGACTTCATTTCAACTCGAACATGGACTTACTTATCTCTGTTCTCTCTATACTGGAAAACCTATTAAATTTACGCTATGATGAGATATTAAAAGAACTTATCTATATCATGCACAAATATAAGCAAGATAAGTATTGAGTTCACTCTTTGCAAGCAAATATGTCGAACGAAAAAAGGATATATTGATAAGATAATGGAAGGAGATTAAACAGCTATTAGTCCTATCGGATATATTCAAACAATCAAGAATACTTGTCAACATTGTCTTTCATTAATCTAAATCAATTTATATATTTAGAGTGCTAAAAAATTACTAGATATTACTTTACTCAAAGCTCATGAACTTGGCTATGATGAACAAAAACCACGATTAAAAGAAGCTCGCGTCAACATTCCAATGGTAAAATAATTCTTTCTATTTTCTAATCTTTTAATTTCGATTTTTTTTCTTATAGATCACGATCAAAGACGAATATTTAGTACCATCGACACCTCAATCACCCAATGTAAATAAAAAAAAAAAAGAATTTTTAAATCTCTTAATTTCTATTTCATTTTATCTTTAGTTTCAACGACATCGATCATCAAAAAAATCTATAAAATCTACAGAACAAAACATTCAATCAATCTATACTTTCATTCGAGAATATCGAGTTAGATCTTTTTTTGTGTTTTTGATTTCTTAATTTATATGCTTGCTTTTCTTTGTTCATAGGAAAATGATGTTGGATTAATCGCACCATTTTTAGAATTACCATCAGCTGAAGAATATCCTGATTATTATGAAACAATAGAACAACCTATTGATATGACAATGATAAAAGATAAAGTTGATAAAGGAATTGTAAATAAAACAAAAACAAAAAAAAAAAAGAACAAATATTTTCTTTGTCTAAATAAAATTTATTTCATTTTAGTATAAACGTGAACAAGATATTATTGATGATCTAAATCGAATGTTTAATAATGCTAAAGTTTATAATGTTGATGAATCTTATATTTTCAAATATGCTTCTCGTCTTGAACAAGCATTAGCAAATAAATATAAAACAATGATAATTAAAAAAGAAAAAACACCCCAATCAAATCGTATATTAACTAAAAAGTATTGTAGAAATTTTGTTTTCGTTTCATTTTAACTTTTTTTTTTTATTTATCTTCTTTAAAATATAGATCTTTAAATACTTTACAAGATAAAATTTCATATTTAATTCAATGTATTAAAACTTATACAAATCGTTATGGACGAACATTATCAACAGTATTTTTAACATTACCATCAAAAATTGATTATCCTGATTATTATGAAATAATTCAAAAACCAATTGATCTTAAACGTATTGAATTACGACAATATTCTTCAATAGATGATTTATCAAATGATTTACAATTAATGTTTGATAATGCATTATTATATAACGAACCTGGTTCAATGATTTATCGAGTAATTAAATATTTACTTCAGAAAACCATGAGACTGTCTTGCCCAACCTTATGCTTTTGTGCATATTCACGTAGTTTGATGTCAGATGTTAGATGATTCACATATTGTTGACAAATCTTGCTTTAGTTACGCATTTGATTCATCGTTTCGATTCTAAGTGATAATTTAGCTATCAAAAAAATTAAAAAATTTTTTTTTACAATCGAATGAAACTTCCTGGTGAACGAAAAATTTTTGAAAACTTTTTATTCTTGTTGTTTTTTGATGATTCTCATTCAAGTATGTTTCACTTTCAGTTTTCGACGATATCATGTAAAAATATTCTAGATTTATTCATAAATTCCAAGATTTCGTATAGATATCGTGAATCGAAAGTATGTCTTCTAATAATTGCACAATCTCATAGCTTGAGTAATGACGTAATCAGATGGAACTGACAAGGGAAGTTTCCCAACTGATTAATCACAGTCCCAACGGTCTAGGTCATGTAAACATTAATCAGCTACGAATATTCTGAAAAAAGTTTGGATCCGTAGCTCATTGTTGCTGAAATATTGCATTTTTACGGTATTTTTTAGTTGAAGCCTTGATCTTTCTCAGATACACTAGAAAATATTTTTATTGTTCATATCCTAAAATATAACTATAATAAAAGTGTGTCGTTTATACCGTTTATATACATCAGTAGATTTGATATTTTTATTGCAAAAAACCAGAACATTATATCATCTAAAAGTTTCAAAAACAAACCTATTCTCGCTCAGATCTGTCTGTTCGCAAAGTAATGCTGTGTCTCAACAATAATAATGTAAAGACTCGAATTGTCACACTGAAGAACAGTTGCGCTATTTTGAAATATGCTCACTAAGCAATAAGAAGTTAGAAGTGTAAGAAACACAAGACAGTTCTGTGGATCTTTGATTTAATTATTTAAAAACAAATATTTCTATTTGTTATATTTAGGATGCATTGAATCTTCAAAGATTATTTATTGAAAAAAAACGAGAATTTATACATAATGATAATGTACAAAATTTAGTTTGTGAACTTTTGATTTGTTTATTCATACAAACATTTAATTATGAAGTAATTTTATTCTTTTTTTTTTTTAATTTTGAGTATTCAAAGAAAAAATTTATTTCAAATAGGATCAAGATGGTCAATATGCTAGTGATTCGTTTTCAGAATTACCTGAACAAGCAGAAAATGAACCGTAAGAAAGAGAATTATGAATTAATAAACGAAAACAAAAATTTTTTGATTTTGTAGCTTTGATATTGTATATACATTTGATCTGATTAGACAAAATCTTGATCAGGTATTTAGTTCGTTTCACAAAAAATAAATGTAACTATTATTGTTCTTCTTTTAGCGACGTTATCATCGATTAGATGTTTTTCAAAATGATCTATTTAAAGTCTTTGAACGTGCTAGAAAATTAAGACCAATTCATTCTAAGGTAAGTTTTCTTTTTTTTGCTCTACTTTTTCTTCTAATAAAATATTCTATTGATTATAGGTTTATCAAGATTCAATTAGATTACAAAAATATTATATTCACTTACGTGATGAAATTTGTCAACATGGTAGTTTACTTCGATCACCAGCACTTCTATTTAATGAAGATCGTCTACAACAAGAACTTGTTCGTGAACGAACAGAAAAAGATTCAATGGTTAATACTAATAGTCAGAACAGTATATCACCAGCTAAATCATCTGATTCTGATGAACATAAAGTTTCTGTAAGTTTCTTTGTGCACTTAACAAAATGAATCAAAATTGATCTATATTCGATTTGTAAAGATTGATTTTTAAGATAATAGAAAAAAAAGTATTTCAGATATCGTTCGAAAGATTATGACTAGTATGTGTACAACACAAAACATAGATCCAGTGTGTCCGAGTTCTAGTTAGATATTCAACACTTGGTTTCAGTGCGAAAATTTGTACTACTACAAAACTGTAATATAGAAAATTTATTAATACCATGAATAGAAGAAGACTTCGCTGCATCTGAGAAATAATTCATGAAGACCTTTGAATCTTGTTTTTGAGCTTAATTCAAATAATCAGATTCGCTTGGCAGGTCACATTCATATTCAC
The DNA here is from genome assembly GCA_905250075.1 of Rotaria sp. Silwood1. Taxonomy (NCBI): domain Eukaryota; kingdom Metazoa; phylum Rotifera; class Eurotatoria; order Philodinida; family Philodinidae; genus Rotaria; species Rotaria sp. Silwood1. Next base: position 1,171,347 of record CAJNOP010000016.1, read on the forward strand.
TGCAATTGAACAACTTACAGCATGCGGAGCAATGAAATGTATTGAAAGCAATCATCTTCGTAATATCATGAAGAATAACGAAGGGTATTTAAACATGGATATACAAGTCACATACACACACACTAAATGGTATACTAAAGAAGCGCAACTACTGCTATAAATATAAGTTTCGTTCAAACTCTGTCATATAGATGCAGATTTTTAAAAAACTCTTCTAGTAAAAACTAGTATCCTCTATATTTTCTTTATAGTTAGAAAAATTCTCTATAAATGATCTTTTGAGTTTTTCTATATTTCTGAATGTGCTTATAGGAACGCTCCTCTTAGATATCTACCAACGATTCATACGTTCATTCTTTACTGAACATTAATCTAAATTGAATTCTTTTTATTTTTCTCGTAGCCAAGCAAACTAACATCACCGATAGAAAAAAGTTCGTTGTCCAAAGGTCAAACTTATTATCTAGGCGATTTCGTCTATATTGAACCTGATGATGAAACAAATGAACCACTTATTGTCTGTATTGAATTTTTCGAACATAAAAATGATGAAGATTATTTAAGTGGTTTACAATTTATTCGACCTAATGATACATATCATACATCAACACATAAATTTTATCGTCAAGAAGTTTTCTTAACTCAAACAATTGAATCTATACCAATGAATAAAATTCAAGGTTTATGTTATATTTTACATGTGAAAGATTATTTTAAATATCAACCAATGATTGATGATCAAATATCATTTCAAGATCAAGATGTTTATGTATGTGAATCACGTTATAATATAAAAACAAAAGTATTTAAAAAAATCAAATCATGGAATGTACCAGAAAATAAACGAGTCAAATTAATTCCACGAGATAGTCCACTTGAAAATATACGTATATCATCAACATTAGTTAGTAATAATAATAATAATAATAACAATAGTTTAATACATCGATCATCAACAACAGATAATGAATTATTAAATATAGATATTATTGAAAAACCTAAAGAAACAATTTTATATGATTCAGTTATAAATGATAAATTAAATGAAAATTCAATAATAAAAAGAATATTTTATGAACAAATTGTTATATCAACACATATTTTTTACAAAGTTGGCGATTTTGTATATGTTAATAATATTGAAAATAATAACAATAATCAATCAAATAAAAGATTTATTCTTCGTATTGATAAAATCTGGAAAGATAATGAGTAAGTTTAGACAAATAGTCATATGCAGAACTGTGATCAGAAGAATATTGAATAACATATCTGTATACTAAATAGAAAGGTATTCAAATCTTTTATCTCTGAATAAATGATTAACTAAGTAACGAATCTCGGTCAATGATAAATCATTTTCAAGATAAGTTTCACTCAAAGAGACAAAAATCAGAAATTTCATACTGTGAGGATATGCCAAAGCTATCCTCTACAATTTCAAATCTACTTACTATCAATCACTTCACTAATACTCAGATCTTGAAGAACAAAAAAAAACCAGTTTATTTAAGTGGTTGTAACTTAGAAAGGTGAACTCCCATGGGTATAAATCCGTTTAGATTCTGTTTAATTTCAATCGAGCCTATCGAATGAGATAAGACTCGTGTCAACCGTAGTTTATTATTTTGTGAGATTCTCTCGTTAGGAAGTGTTGATCAGAAATGAAAATCATTAGACTTTTTGATAATTTATAATATTCCATCATTGATATCAATATCTAGTCTATAAATAATCTTCTTAATCCTCATTCTCGTGAAAGTCACTAGACTTGTGCATAATAAGATCATCTAACGCATTGCTTAAGAGAAATTTTTCGACTTTTTTCTCCTAATGAATATGTTTTTATCAGTCATATTGATGGATAACTTTTTTTTTTCTCTTAAGTTCGTATTGTATAAGTGGTCCAGTGTTTATTCAACCATCGGACATTCTCAATCGTGATCAATTAATCATTACAGCAAAATGTTCATATGAACGAGAAGTTATCAAACGTGATGGTCCAAGTACACAATTTAAACTTCATAATATTCAAGGCAAATGTTCAGTCCTTTCATTGAAACATTTTTGTACACGTAAGTTTTACTTTCAGATTTTTCGTTTATAATAATTATGATATAATACTATATTTAGATCGTTTAACTGAAATTTCTGAAACTGATGTTTATGTTTGTGAATCAAAATATGTTAGTGATGATCATAGTCTTCGTGGTTTATCAAAACCATTGAAAGTGCGATTTTAAAGATAATATGATCGAATAATTTTTTTTCTTTGTCTTTATAGAGAATATCATTATCATTAAAAGCAACTGCTGATGAAATCTGGACTTTTCGTAAAGAACTTATTCTCAAACAAGTAATAATTCTTAACATTTTCTTTTTTGTTTTTATTTTCTTCTATTTATTTTGAAAAAACAGAAATAGAACTTAACATTTGATTTTCTTTTTCATTTCAAGGAAACTCCTGGTGGTTTATTTAAAGCAGTTGATGAAAGTTCAGCTATGGAAGTTGATGATCAATTCAATAGTAATCTTGAGGGAAGTGAACATCAGTCGAATCATTTGAATTATGATGCAATCAATAATAGTATTAATTTTAATTTATCATTCTCTAATCGATATAATAATAATCGAGTAAGTAAATATAAAAGACTAATAATAGAAGTCTTTTAACTAATAAATCACTTTTGAGTTGAGACTATGCACATGTTGCAGACACTATTTTGCTATGAATAGTGAAGAAAGAATTGGAGTGTTTAACTTATTGCTGCAGTCTTATCGCATTTTTACAGTATATTTTAGATAATAGGAAAAGTAATTTTCGAATTTCGACTTCAAAAGTGACATAGAGAGAAGCCTTAACACAAATAATTTACTATGAAAGTTTCAAATCTTTTGATTTGCTTCTATGCTGCTATGAGAATATCAAATTTGCCGATTTATAGGATTAATGCAAAAGACACGCTTTTATCATAGATGTATCTTAAGATAAGAACAAAGAAAAAAGATCTAAAACTTTAACAATATACTATTCTTGTTGAGACTTGTCTTTATGCAAAAGTTCAAGTAAGAATTCGACAACGAGCTTTCCTGAGGAAGACTACAACATTCTTTGAAAAAAACATGGTAAAAATGCAGTAATAAGTTAAGGATACGAACGCTTTTCAACATATTCATAGCTCATTAGGATCTATATTAGATAGTTTCAACTGAAAAGTGATTAACTCATTGATGGATTACCTTCGTAATGAATTTTTATATTATTATAATTTTGTTTTTTGATAAATAGAAAAGTAATCGTCGCGGACCATCATCACGTCCACCTTGTGGTTATCTTATATTTGCAAGTGAATCACGAAAACGTTTGATACGCGATAATCCAGGTATTCCATTTGGTGAAATGAGTCGAATTATTGGTGATCAGGTAAATATTTTAACAACAAAAAAAAAATCAAACAATTACTTAACTTTTAAATTATAATTAAATTAGTGGAGACGGTTATCGCCACATGAACGTGAAAAATATGAAGAAAAAGCGCGTGAACGTGCAAGAGAGCAAGATACACAAGTATCAAATAATCCTATAACATATGATTCTCCTATGAATCCACAGCGAATAATCAATGGTGGAATAGGAATAAATGGATGTTATCCAAATATTTCAAGTATGTTTTATTCTCGAAAAAAAAATAATGTGTTTAATCTACAAATAAATTTTAGATGTTTATCCAATGAATAATGTTCTTCCTGTTGTTATAAAACCACCAACAGCTGCAATTGTAAATTGTCCACCACGAGTACAAAGAGTCGTTCATTCAGAAATGTATTCGAAGTATATTGAACATCTTAAAACTGATTATCCATTTATATCCGACTGGCCTAAACAATTAAAAGCATCGATTAGTAATAATGGAAATATATCATCAAGATCATTACCATCACATTGGCTAATAAATAATAGCCCCGGGTTTTATAATAATGTTTATGAAGCGCTATGGTCAATGCGTGATAATATGTGGTCGGATGTTGTTCGTGTACGAAATGTACTTTCTGATGAATGGTAGACTTTTTTTCTTTTTTCTTTTCATATTTGTTTTTTCGTTATATCGACACACTCATTGATGGAGTTGTGTAAAGAAATAATTGTTTATTACAGTAAAAATATGTGCATGATGGATTGTTGTAGAATGTAGTTTTTTTTTTTGTTTTTTTTTTGTTCTTTATGCTTATTTCGGCTTATTGTCTGTATGTAATGTTAAAAATTTTTTTGTTTCATTTTCTTCTGAATGTTAATGTAATGACGAAAAACCCATCAGCAAAATTATTTGTTCTCTTACCGTGATATATTGCGGGATATATTGTATGTCTTGTGAATGCTTTTTTTAAATGTACAGATAACATTATGCTATATAAAAGAAAAATAACAGACTAATTAAACTTGAAAATAAGATATGAATAATGCTTAGATGATTTATTTCAATAATTGCTTTGCATGTTCATGGAAACAAGAAATACAAGTCGTTTTCGACGGGGAAATTTACAGATTTGGTCGTCAGAATCATTGATCTAGGACAGTTTTGTCATTTTGAAATTAATTTGAATAAGACAACGATGAGTAAATTTTCTTTGGAGAATTCTCTTCTATTATTTCAGTGCTGCTTATAATAGTAAAAAAAAAAGCGTTCTATGACAACGCTCTTTCCTCATAAATAATAATAAATATTTTAAAACATACACTTTCAAAACGATAAGATATTATTGAGATACTTTGAATTGATATTTGTTATAGCATACAAAGATTGAAATATACGATCTTCAATTTATTAGATGCAGAATATTTAAAAATTTATAAAAGTAAATTAGTGACTTTCAACAATGTAACAGAGGATGCCAAACTAATAGTAGAAAATATTGATATTCATATATATCTCTCGATAAATACGTCCCGAAACAAATATATTTTTCATCGAGTAATAAGAAATAATTTATATTAATGACACATTCATAAATAAAATGCTGCAAGAGAAAAAAGAAACATTCATATAATTATTTGGCATTGTTTTTTTAACATTTTATCACATGGCAGTTAATAATAATTATTTGCCATATTAAAAGATTCTCTTGACGAATTCATAAAAAAATTGTGAATTTTTCAGACAATTGTGTTTCTTTTGTTGCTCACTTCATCTGAATTATCAAACTATTTGTAATAAAAAGGATTGTTAGCAATATCATAAGGTAGATCACAAGTTCTAGTATTCTTTTAGATAATTCAATTTCGATCAAAAAAACATTTAGTGAATAATGCATTTTAACTGATAGTATATCAAAATCTACACGATTTCAGAAATACATGCAAAGAAAATTCCGGGAACGATATAATGTTAATGAGGAATCTCGATTTGGTTGTTCATTTTCTCAATTTAAATATGAAAAATATTAAACTAATACAGCAAGTTATGAAAGATGATTCCCATTCAACTTATAATCATGTAACTTATCATCTCAAATTTTTTTAAATAAATTCATTCTGTTCTCATATATATAACATAGATAAAGGTAAGACTATAAATTACAACTATTAAATTGAAAATTGCTTCACAATAATACTGCTTCTTACATTGATTCATATGTTGTACATTGTACAGTACTTGAAGGTATCGATCTAATGTCATTTACACCAAATTATGCACTAGATGACCTTCGATGAAATGATTAAGTCAAGCGTAACTTATTTGATCAGATAAACAAAATCTTTATTTGCTACAAAAAAAAATCATGAACTGTCAAGGCTTTGAATCATTAGAAAAGATAGAAGTTGATATATCGATAAATATGGTGACCATTTTGAATTTTCAATTCACATAATATTAAACATATATTTTTTTATCTGTTTATTTACTGTTGTAAGAACTTTTAATTAAATTTTAATATGAAAATTTTCTTGTGGAATTTTACTTTAATATGAATAGTCTTAAAAGATCTGTTTAGTATTTAATCAAAGTCATGCTGCCACAGTTATCTTTTCATTATACATCAAAAAAAAGAAAAAGAAACCAAACGAGAAACAACAAATAAACAAACAAAAAAAGAAAATTAATCCGATATATATATATATGAACGCAAGACAAAAATGATAGAAGAAAACAAGACAAATTTTCAGACGAAAACAATATATGTTATATCTCATCATAAAAGTATTGAGTTAATAAAAAACACAATTTTTCTATTTATGATGGAGGTGGACCTGGTGGTAATGGTGGTTGTTGTGATGATTGTCCATACATTTGATAACTTGGTGGATACATTGATGGTGGTGGATATGATGTCATTTGATTGTAAAATCCACTATAAGGATTATTTGTTGATGATGATGGCAATGGTGGAGGCGGATGAGATGTTACTGTTACTCCATTTGGTTGAGATTTTTGATGTGGTCGTTGTGAATGCATAGCATGACCATTTGTTGATGACGAATAAGGATTTCGGAGAGGTTCATCCTAAATTTAAATTAAAATATAAGAAACAAAAAGGTTATATATATATATAACTTACATGTGAAGGACGAGAATTATCTGTTCGAGCGCGTTTATAATCATTTCCATGTGTATTATTATCAAAACGTGATGGACGGGTTGGACTACGACTGCGAGATCGTTTATTACTAAAACGACTGGGCCGAGCATTATTATTAAGATTATTTGCATTTCGATCATTATTGCGAGCTCCGCCGATACCATTTCGTCGATCAAGTCCTAAAAACAATCAAATCAAACAATTTCGAAAAGAAATTTTCTTTTTTTGTAAATTCACGTACCTCCTCGATAACTATTTCCACCACGACCAGAAGAATTACCACCAAAGTATTTTGTTTTCGCCATTTCATATAACTTCTCATTAACATCTTGATTTGAATCTTTTAATAATTGTATTAATTCTTGTGCTTGTTTTCCATTTTCACGGGTAAAAAAACTATAAGCTGTACCCTTAGCACCTGAACGAGCCGTACGACCAATACGATGTACATAATCTTCTGTTTGTGGTGGATAATCAAGATTAATAACAATACGTACATCTTCGACATCTTAATATATATATGCATATAAATTAATTCATATCCTTTCTAACACTGAGTTAAAAATCTGCGAGCATGACGACATGAAAAACAATATAGTACTCCTTGTTTTTTATTTTTAAGTTTTCTTCTCATGAAACAAATAGTATGCCCTTTTTTTTTGTCTAAGTCAATCTGATTGAGATATTGAAAAGCAAAACAATAAAAAATAAAAATAAAAAATAAAAAAAAATAAATATGAAATTATTACCGTGTGCCAAGTCCGAGATGTTCAACGACCGCCGATGTTTTATTTTATGTGTACGCATTGGTATCGAACGAGTTTCTTATCCATCCGTTCGAAGGCAATACGATAACATAGTAGATCGGCACGCCGAACGTCGATACGACTTAGCACAATTATAATCAAATTTGGTATCCGTCGTCATGTCACAATACTTAAACACTCATGATATATATGTATATTGATGTAAACCCGATTTTTTTTTTCTGTTTATCCCTCTGTCTGTATGCTTGTAGAACAGCAATGACATGTGCAGGCACGCCTCTGCCGTAAGACGCACCTGCAACAATAACAAAAAAAAAAAGAGAAAATAAATGGAGACAGAGTAATAACAATGAATGAACTTGTTTGTTAGAAGAAATAAGAGATATTAACATACCTAAACCACGAGCCGCAACATCAGTTGCAATAAGAATAACACGAGATCGATTTCGAAATTCTAAATTCGAAGAATAAAATCTTACATAAATTTTATTTTTTTATTAATTAACCTTGTAAAACTCGATCACGTTCTTGTTGACGTTTATCTCCATGTATTGGAAAAACAGGATAACCAAGACGTTTAATAGTAAAAAAGAAATCATCTACACGTTTTTTTGTTTGAGCAAAGATGATCACTTTACAATCTTGATCACGCATAACAGCTGCTAAAACTTTTGCCAATCTATTTCAAAAAATAAAATAAAATCGATGAATTAAATATTTTTCTATTTGAAAAAAAAAAAATCTTTTACTTTGATTCTTTTTCATATTCTTCACAAACATCAACAATTTGATGAATATTCTGATTAGCATTTAAAACAGCTTTACCCAATGTTATATGTGAACAATTTGTCATAAAATCTGTTGCTAATTTTTGTACTTCTTTTGGCCATGTTGCACTAAACATAGCTGTTTGACGATCAGGCTAAATTTCATTGAAATTATTTTATATTTTAAGTTGAATATAAAACAAAAACTATATATATTTACTCGAATACATTTGACAATTTTACGTATTTGTGGTTCAAAGCCCATATCAAGCATTCGATCAGCTTCATCCAAAACAAGGAATGTTACTCGATCAAGATTAATTGTTTTTTCACGAACAAAATCCAATAGACGTCCAGGTGTAGCAATACAAACTTCGATACCATAACGTATTTCACGTTTTTGTGGTGGTTTAGGTGCACCACCATAAATGCAAGTACTACGTGCATTTGTTGCTGCACAAAAATCAGCACCGACTGCTTGAATTTGTTGTGCTAATTCACGTGTTGGTGCTAGAATCAATACTAATGGATCACCTGATCGCGCATTCGATTGACCACCAGCATGAACTAATGCAGGCAATATAAACTAAGCAACAGCAAAACAAAAATATTATAGAAACGATGTATAAGACATTATCTTACCGATAAAGTTTTTCCAGAACCTGTTTGGGCAATACCAACAAGGTCATTGCCACTTAATAGAATAGGCCAAGCTTGTGATTGAATTGGTGTTGGTCGAATATAACCAAGTTGATGAATAACATTTCGAATAGAACCTAAAAATATTAATTATTATAAAATCAAAAGAATTTTTTTTTTTTTTAAAGAATTTTACTAGGAAATTGAATTTCATCAAACGAAAGTATTGGTTTAGGTGCAAAGCCACGTATTGACATTTCATTTTGAACATAAAATTGATCTGTGCCATGCTATTCAAAACAAGAAAAAAGTTAATTAATTAATAAAATATGTGTGAAATTTTTGTACTTGGGTCCGACTTGTAATTAATGGTGATTCTGAATAGAAATTTTTTATTACAGGTGGGCCAGGACGTAATGGTCCGACAACAAATGAATCAAGATCGTCAAGTAAATTATTACCACCATGTCGATCACGTTCTTTACCATTACTAAGAACTCGATTATTTCCATATGAACCTTTACATAAATAAAATACATAAAAATTTTTTTCTTATGGAAATGATTAATTTACCTCTGGTTGATCCATAACTATTTCCACCACGACCGTTATAACTCATTCTTATGTTATTCAAAAATCTAAAATGATTGTGAAATTTATGTTTGTGACCCTGAGTTATTTTCTGCGAACAATGACGAAATGTATTTTTTTAGTTGATAGAAACCATATTGTATGTATTACAGTCTTTTGATGAAGGCTGGTTTGTTGTTGTTATTGTTGTTTTTTAGAAAATAATTAAGAAGAATATTTTATTTGGATAAAAATTAATTAAAAATAAAAATAAAAGAGAATTTCTTTAATTTTCATAATTTTTTTTTATCTCTAGCGCCACGTGACAATGATTATTGGCGCTAGATGCTATCCTTATGGATAACTAACTATTCTATTCATAGAAATGGAACTTCCTCAACTAGGTGATCATTGTTCGGTCAAAACATGCAATCGTTTAGGTATAGTTTTTTTTCTATATTCGATTAAAATTCATATTTATCTTTTTAGATTTTTTACCTATGAAATGTGATGCATGTAGTTCTATTTTTTGGTATGTATCTTTTTTGTTTTTTTGTTGTTGTTTTGATTTCAATCAATCGTTTTTATTTTCTTTTTTCAATAGTAAAGATCATATAAAATACGATGAACATCAATGTCCATCATCGTATCGTAAAAATGTTCAAATACCAATTTGTCCTTTATGTAATCAAGCTGTTCCATATCAATATCGTGATCAATCACCAGATCGTGTTGTATCTGCTCATATAGATCGTGATTGTAAATCAGATCCAGCATTAAAAAAACGTGCAAAAGTTTATTCAAATAAATGTTCTGTTTCATCATGTAAACAACGTGAAGCAATTCAAGTTAAATGTGAAAAATGTTTAAAAACATATTGTTTACGACATCGATTTCCTGATGATCATAAATGTCAAATATTAGAGAAACAACATGATGAAGATGCTTCAATTGCATTAGCAACGAAATTATCATTAAATCAAAAGTAAAATATAATTTTTCGTTTACTAAATATTGTTGTTGTTTTTTCTTTTATAGAACTCAAGAAGAAAATGATTATCTTTTAGCAAAAGCTTTACAAGAAAGTGAACGAGAAGAAGCTCAACGACGTCGAACCACTGTAAGTATTAAAATTAAAGTATTTGTTTAACAAATGTTCTACAGTGAATATGTATGGTAAGATTTTTAATAGTGGGGAATACTAACTTTAATGTCATTGTACAGAACAACTCTTGCTAAACAAATACTAAAGTTAATAATGCAAGTTGAATCATTTTGTTTCTTTTTTAATCTATTAGACGTCTACAACAACAGCAACAAATAATAGTGGTCATTCAACTGATAAAAAAAAATGTTCTATTCAATAATTTATTTTTTATTTTGTTTTTTTTTTGTACATGAAATAGAAAAAAAATAAATTTATGTTTTTGTTTTTGTTTTTGAACTTGTACAATAAATTTGTAAAGAATTTCAGATTGAAATTGAAAGTAAGAATGAATTTTGGTGAACCATCTCCAGATGTTATTGCTCGATTATATAATGAAATAAAAGAAAAAAAGGTATGCATCGAAAATTTTTTCTTTATCTTTTCATAAATTTATATGTTTAGATTCTTGAACTTGATTGGAAAAGTCCAGGTAAAAAGAATCGAACAAAGAAACAAAAAAATGCACAAAAAAATATTAGTCCTATGAAGTCAGATGAATCAACAAGTTCAAAACCTGAAGACAATAAGTACAATCATATTATGTTTTTTTTTTCTTTGAATACAATTGATCTCATTTTTTTTTTCATAGATTAATGAATGAAATTGATGAGTTTGATAATGATGATGCCTTAACATCAAACAATATAACTGTTTCATCATTTCGTTCAGCTGGTTAGTTTTTAAATATTACAATATTCTATCAAATTTCTTTTTTTTTTTTTTACTTCTTAGTTGGTAAACCAAAAACTACTGAAAAACGTCTTATTGATATGAATACTGTTATTGCTAATATTGAACGACAACAACAAGAAGATGAACGACTTCGGTAAAAATGAAAATTATTTCAAATAAAATTGTCTTATTAAGTTATTTATTTAGACAAGGTATGAATAATTCATCTGGTGGCAAATCTTAAAGAAAAAAAGCAACACGTTCATTTTTTTTTAATTATGTATAAATTGTACATGATAATTTTTCTGTCTCTTCTATTAGTCTATGTAGAATAAAAAATTCAATTAGGATTGTTTAAGCCATTTATGAATTGAAGCAAGTTGTTCCAGTTCAGTCATATCGACTTGATAGTTTTCAGACATAATATCATATTCCCATAGAATAGCAGTTGAAGTTCGTCCATGTGCACAAATAAAAGGCATTGAACATAATTTTAATTCATTTAAAAGTCGATGACATTCATTTTTATTTAAAATATCATTAAATTTAATAGCATTATGACAAGCTAATGATTTAAGTGTTTCATATATAATCAATTCGATATTATTTGAATAATTATTTATTTTAAGAAGAATATTATCGATTGTATCATAAATAATATCATCTAGAAGAACACTTGATGATTGACGTTGTCCAAGTGATAAAAGCCAACCAGGTACAGCTCGAATAAGAAGCTTATGAGTCGATATAGAAGAAAAACTAAAGCCTGTACGTTCAAGTAAAGATATTTGTTCAAATGTATAGAGAAAACGTGGATTACGGGCTATGACAACTGGTTCAGGTAATGGAAAAGGAATCGTTCGAATATTTTCTTGTTTAAAATGAGTTTGAAGACGTTCGAGAAGGATACGTTCTGATATAGCATGTTGATCGAAAAGAATTAATTGTATTTGATTGATACTTGATGAACGAATAAGACGTTTACTGATTAAGAATTTTCTATCAAATTGACCAAGAAAATGAGTTTCATGAAGAATATTAACATGCATGGATTGTTTTGATGATATTGATCGTAGGTTTAATATTGGTGGATAGATTCGCGGAGGTAGAGTATTAGTTATGATTGGGAAAGAGATATTTGATGATTGGAATTGTTTTTTCTTATTGACTTGAAATGAATTACGAATATTTGTCGAAAGACGAACTGGATGAAGAGATGAACGATAATGTTCATTACGTCGAAATATAGACCATTCTCGTCGTTTTGATTGAATAAGTGTATGTTTGTAAGCATTTGTACGTGCATTTTCAAGAATTATTCGTTGTCGTTTATGATATAATGTTTCTTGTTGTTCATGGACTGTATTGAACTTCGTTCGAGCTATACGATATCGTTCAAGAAGATCATTATCAATCGACATTTTGTATAATCTAATTTTCTAACTGACTATTTTTGAATTTTGATTATTGTTATAGATAGAATCACATCGTCCAGTATAAAGACCTAGATGAACATTTGAACAAAGAACGAAAACAATGACCATGTAGATCGATATATATCTTATGTGAAAATAAAAAAGACATTTAACGTTTTTTTCGCTAAAGTTCACGTCGAAATTTTACCTTAACTCTTTGAGGACTGTCTTTATTTTTATAAAAGAAATAAAATTGTCGCGTCAAAATTACTTATAACCTGAAAAGTATTAACTATCATAATTATAATATTTGTTCTTACTGTACCGGCACAAATAGAGTACTTTGAGATAGAAAAAGAAACAAAACACTCAAAAAATCTACTCTAACAAATTCAATAACTTTTGTTTCTACTGAAATTTCCAAAGTCGTCTGTATATGGCCACAGTTTCCAAAGGGTTAAAGAGAAGGTTGGTTTAGAGAAACCTTACATTTGCATTTGGTCGCAAGCAAAACTTCTTGCATTTCCCTACACAAACATTAGTATTCATTCATTTTTCACATAAAGCTTTTTATATAAGTGTTATGTCTAGATGCATTTAATTCTTTATTTTATACGTTTTCATCGTTGTTGATATTCTAATTTTTCTATATGGATCATATCCTATCAGTATAATTGTATAGAAAAGTAATTTATATTTCTTGTCATCCTTGGTAGACTAGGTCACGTGCTAATCATAACGCAAGAAAGTTGTACAAAAAACGAAACTTGTTTTTTCTGGTTCCAAAAGTGTGAGGAGCAGTGTCTCATTGCAGGTCATTCTTATGATTTGAGTTAACATTGTATTCTAGGAACGGCAATTTTTCAAATTATGTTAGAATCAAAGTTCGATTCCGATATAATTACTATCAGAAGATTTAGTTTAGTTTCTGTAAATTTCAGTGCACTCGAGAAATTCGTCATAATTGGCATCTCACCTCAGACTAATATTCAATATCGGTGTAAATAGTAAAAAAAAAAGGACCTTTAAGGCTCTATCCTATATTTGTAGTTTTGTGATGAGATGTGAATAATGACAAATTTTTCGAGTGCACTAGAACATTTACGGAAAAATCAAATTAAATTTTCTGATATGAATTGTATCTAGATTGAAATCTTATTCTAAGATATTCTCAAGATAATTTGAAAACTAGCCCTGTCTAGAATAGATATCAGCTCAAATCTTGAAATGGGATTGCCATGAAACACTGCTTCTCACACTTTTCGAAATAGAAAAGAGGGTATGTGTCGTATGGATGTGAGCATTGGTCTTCGTTATATTGACACCCGCACAGCTACACCCATTCGTAACAAACAAAGGACTTCATTTGTGTTAATTTGTTTTCATCAATTTTTTGGTCTCTAATAACTTTTCAGCAATATTTCATACGCAATAATTGTCTTACCATCATGTACATCAGAATAGTTTATTAAGGATGATTGGAATTATTCACCATAACACTGACTTTATTTGTCAGCAAGTCTTAATGTCAAACTGAAAGCACTTTTTATTCATTACATGACTTTTACAAAGGTAATGAATGTTATTTCTAAGTGTAAGATACACTCTTACAGAACATTTTATCAATTTATCAGATGTCATTCTGATACTCGATAAAAACTTTGCAACTCAGTGCCTTTCTCTTTTCCAAGAACAACTTTCCAATGCTATTTCAGGATTCGCCACGACACTTATTTCTTCGCCCAAACTTTCTTCTTATAGTGAATGATCATATTTATTTCTCATTTCTCATATTTATTTTAATCCTTCAACAGTATCACTTGAAAATGTTGCTCGATGTTTATGTCTTCCCATTCTCTTCACCGATCCTTCGGTAACACTAGAGGTATACATAAAGTGCAATGAATTCATTATCAAAATTTATTGGATTCGCTAAAGCAGTATACTCACTTTTCTATAATCTAACTTCGGTGGATGCCGAGCTCTGTGAGTGTCTGTGTCGAGATGAAAAAAAAAAAACGTCGCTATGAAACAAATTCCGAAACACTTTTACTTACCGTATTATTTTGTAATGCTTCTCTGAGAAGTTGTATCCCTTCCCCGTCAAATTCATTTTGCTCAAGATCAAGTGTCTTGAGCGTCTATGTGAAATTATCAAAAAAACACTTAATACTACACTGATGAACACGCGATTTAACGCACCGTGTTATATTGTAATACTTGACTAAAGTACCTTGCACCTTCATTTCCAATATAATTTTTGCAAAGTCTAAGCACAGCGAGTGTCTGTATGCAAGATAAGATAAACAACACCAAAATGAGAAAACGCAGAGTGTGTATCTCGCACATTGTTGTCAGTTAATGCCTCAGTTAAGTATTTGGCACCTTTGTCACCAATTTCATTCATATTCAGCGTAAGATTGATGAGTGTCTATTCAAAATAGAATAACACACTGCTATTCAACAATCGCAAAGTCTATTTGTGTTACCGTATTATGCTGTAATGCTTCACTCAGAGCTCGTATTCCTTTACATTTGATGTGATTCCCAAAAAGATCAAGTGTAGTCAGTGTCTTTGGAAAACAATAAAAATCTTTTATATGAGATAATGAAGATTTTGTCTCTTACTGCATTATGCGATAATCCTTCACTCAAATATTTTGCACCTTGATCTCCTATTTGATTAGATCCGAGAAGCAATGTAGCGAGTGTCTCCATGAAAGAATAAGAAACATCAATATTAGATAGACAGAGATTCTAAATTTCTTACCTTGTTTCGCTGTAATGCCTCACCCAAATATTGTGCACCTTGAGCTCCGATTTCATTATTATCGAGGTTGAGTGTAGTAAGTGCCTAAGTTAAAGAATAAGAAACATCCATATGATATTGATGGAGGTTGTGTTTCTTTCATCCTGTTATCTCGCAATCCTTCACTCAAATGTTGTGCACTTACATCTTCAATTAGATTCCATGCGAGGTGAGTGTAGCTAATGCCTAAGTTAAGGAATAACAAACATGAATATGGGATGGAAAATATTCTTCCACTCTTGCCATATTTGTACATATGCCATATTCAGATGTTGTGTTATGTATACTCGGATTAGATACTATTCACTCTACTTTTGAAAATTCCGGATGAGATTTTCTTTGTGATTTTCACGGTGTCTCTGAATGACATTAAGTAGATACCATGAGTTTGATTCTATTATCAAGATACATGATTCTTATTTTATTACTCAGCTTTAAAGTATGAAATGAGCAAGAACACAATT
This sequence comes from Rotaria sp. Silwood1, assembly GCA_905250075.1. NCBI lineage: Eukaryota > Metazoa > Rotifera > Eurotatoria > Philodinida > Philodinidae > Rotaria > Rotaria sp. Silwood1. The sequence continues at coordinate 1,187,233 of CAJNOP010000016.1, forward strand.
GGGGAGACATCTGAATCGTCTTTAATCTTTTAAATTTGAAAATTATTTAAATCCTTGGTAATAGGTATTATAACTTTACGTTGGTAAAAATCATGCAATAGGGATTAATGTGTCTAATATTTTAGATGTCTGAAATTTTGAGTTGTAGGTTGCCTTTATTTTCTTATTTGTTTCGAAATATCAGTGATAGAATGATAAAACTATGTTGCATCTGTAAATGATATCAAAGATAGTATATTTTACCATGTTGTTGTGTAATGCGTAGTAGCTTACAATTTCCATATCATCATCGGTCAGAGATCTTTTTGACAAACATAATTCTAAGCTACCGGCACTGATCGCAATAAATTGTTGGAGTTTATGGTTTGGATGAGAAAACAGCGGTATAGAGCCTAAAAAGGTTCGTATATTAATAAAATTTATCGATTAGAATAAACTCATTAGGTAAAATGACTCTTGGGTACTGACATATTATAACGACTTTTCTGAATCATATCTTTTCAAAAATATTGTTAGATGATTTTTTAATAATTATTTGTCTTAGAGAGAGAAAATTAAGACTAAGATGGTGCATATTGATTCTATATATTCATTCGCAATAGTTCTTCCTTATCCTCTTTTGATTTAACAAGCAAAGGGAATGCTTTGGAAGAAAAACTAATTCACAAACCTAAAACAAGTCTAGGTTGTTTTTAAAACATCAATCTCTAAGTTATTGAAAAGATAAACATATTTGTACAGCAACAGTATATATTCATACCATGTATCAAGATCCAACTTCGATGCGTACTACGTATTATAAGAAAACGACTGTATTCGCGGACATGGCAGTTGAAAGCTAATGAGTTCAACGTCTAAAGAATATTCTTGGTAATATGAAGATGAAAAACAATGATAATCAGTAATACAGCACTCAATAAGGCATGGACACTATTACATACGTCGAATCGATCTTTTATCTAGTAACTGTTGAAACCATATGTAGTATATGTGCACAATGCTATATAATACACAGGAAAAAGTGAGTGATCTGATATTTTTCAACAAACAACGTCATTAAGCATGCGTCTTATTTCAACGACGTCCCTGTTTAATATTCTAGATTTGAAATGCATAGCCATTAGCTATGCGGAATTGAGTCCTTTTTCTTTCAGATCGTCAACCTATTGTGTCCAATAATGGATTATTGTGATGTCTATTTTAGTGAGGAGCGACTCTGACATGAATCTTACTTTCTTTGAAGAGAGCCAATGAAAACTTCTAGATTTAAAAAATAAAAGCTTTTTCCAGAAGAAATTTTCGCTATTACTGCTAAGTATCCACAAATTTCAGTTACAAATAACTAAAGATAATCAACCATTTTATTATCTCTTCATTCTTTCAAGTAGCATTTCATGAAAATCTTCATCGATATCACCTCAATAGAAACAAAGGACCCATAGTAGTCACTTCATAGTATTTACACATAGTAGAACTGAAAATAGATTTGGTGCATTATGAAAAGTTTGATAATAAAAAAATTGAATAATTACTCGAATGATCGGTTTGCTCTATAAGAAGCCGTTTCAGTTCACTGAACGTTGGTCGATCATTTGGTGATTGGGCCCAAGTGTTAATGATGATAGACCAATACTTTTGACTACAATTGGATGGTTTAGGTAGTAAATCACCATTCAGAACTCGGCGAATCACGTCTTCATCACGTTCAATGTCTCCCCATGGTAGTGTTCCTTGTGAATATGCTTCCCACATCAATACACCCATCGAGAAGACATCTGATTTCTCTGTATAATCATTTGGTATGACGTTAGATGAAAGTAATTCCGGTGCTGCATATCGAATCGGAATAATATTTAATGTTGTTCTTGCAGCACCCGGCACCAAAGAATAAAGTTTGCTATGAAGACTCAATCCAAAATCAGTTACTTTCACAACAATTCTATCCGAATTATTTTCATCGTAACGAAACATTAGTATATTGCGACATGCTAAATCACCATGAACTACATTATGAAATGCTAAAAATATCATAGCATCAATAATCTGTAAAAATATTTCAATAAGAATGTCTTCATTGGGCATTGTCTTGCAATCCATTAAGAGTTCGTATAAACTACCTTCAGGTGCATATTCTTGTAACAACATAATTGCATTAGATTTAATCTTGTTATTATTTTCATGTACCAAACCAAATGTACGAACAATGTGTGGATGACGACTTAGTTCAACGTAGAAGGATGCTTCTTTTTGTGCTCGAGCTCCATCAACTTTTAAAATAACTATTTCTGGTCGATTATCATTGGTTGGCAACCATTCGGCAAGAAATATTGTCTTGCCACTTGTTGAGAAGAGTGGCCGACCTCTATTTTTCCTAACATCAACATCAAGTATAAATTGATAATTTTTACTATGTGTTGATATTTCAAAAGAATCAACAATTTTTTTCATTGCACGATTTGGAATCAAATTTTCAATAGATAATGGTTGGTCAGTTAGTGGGCTTGTACCTTTTTTCCGAATCCATTCTTCAATAGCTTTTCTTTCATATGTATGACCATCCTGTGCTACCACTGGATCACGAAATAACTTTAATGTGAGTGGACATGATAATGGATCGTGAGTTTTCTCCATGGGTAAAACAAACAGGGTATATGACGATGTTCTTGATGGCCGGCTTTGTCTAATTGAATGTATAGAGAAGTAGATCTTGTCTTAAAAAAAAGAAAAATATCTATGATTTTTTTGAATAAGCATTCTCAAAACTGATGATTACTCTAAGGAAATAACAGCAATATATCATCAAATCGAAAGATTTGAACGATAAACAAACACGAGAAAAAAGCAGAAACAACATTGAAAATATTGATTCTTTCAATAACAATTAAACCTACGTCGATCTATGAAACAAGAGCACTTTTTGAATGTGTTAATCTCTCGTACAAAATTGCCTACATGAGCAAGTTAATCCGGTCTAAACTATTAATTTTATGAAAGTGACTATGTACACATATGTGTACATAGCCGGTCGGCTATGTACACTTGTGTGTACATAGCCACTTGGCTATGTACACTTGTGTGTACATAGCCACTTGGCTATGTACACACAAGTGTATATAGCTGACTGACTATATACACATATGTGTATATAGCCCTTTGGCTATGTGCACACAGGTAAATATAATCAACATATTAGTAAATATGAAGTCATATTATAATATTATATGTATTTGTTGATTAATATAAATTAATTATCTAAGTTTTTTCATAGTTTTATTAATTCTTTATTACATACGAATAAAATATAAATCATATAGAAAAAAAATTAAGTCAAATAAAGATCAATAGTTCAGCAGCATTTCTAGTGCTTTCTCTCTTTGGTTTTAAACGAAACAGTTGAATTTCATTATTTTAAATAGAATACATGATAACCATCTAGTGTTAGCGCTTATCTTCCCTCTTCATTATATCATATTTTTTTGTCGAGACACTTATATAAAGAAAAATTTTATATCTTCTTTTCTTAGTTGATTGGGTTAAAAATAGGAAACTGAAAAATAGAAAAAGTCAAATAACTTGACATCTGAGAACATAATCTTTATTAAGATAGATTGATTTATCTTTACTTTAATCTTTTTCTCTATCGAGCTAATTAATAGTTTTTCAAATGAAATGAAATGAATGGATAATTGTTGTAATAAAATTGATCGACTTCATATAACCTCATATATAGTACTAAATAAATCCTCCAATATTATTAAAAAGTCTATCATAATCATTCTCAATGTCTGTTACAGAAAGGTATATGTTGCTATTATAGTTAAATCTAAGTATATTGTTTCGTGCTTATCGTAATTCTTCAACTAGAAAAATAAAGCAAGATAATTATTCTCTCTTTAAAAAGCAGTTTGATAGTTGGGCACATTTTGAGAAAGAATTTAGAAATTGGTGCATTAATTGTTATCAACCAATGAATATAAAACGTTCTTCAATGAAATATAATGAAAAAATGACGAGAGAATTATTTAACTATGTTCAATACCAAAATGTAATGTATGCATGTCATCATAGATGTCCTGTTCGAAGACATATAAAAGATGAATCAAGACCAAACCAAGAATCGGCTCGATTATATTGTGAATTTATTCTCTTTCTCGTAGAGAAGAGTCTTGTGAGAATAAATTGTTTGTTTCCTTGCTTGTATGTCCACACCAGAGATGAGCGAGTCAGCAAAAAAGTCGCACCGTCACCGCCCCGTCCCGCACCGCCGATAACGTTCCGCACCGCCACCGCCCCGCCTGTTTAGCATTGAAACCGCCACCGCCCCGCCCCGCCCCGTCAAAAATATGTTTTAAAAAACTATTTATTGACAAATTTTTCATTAAATTTGATAATGGCTATTTCATTTCATGAGATGAAGAGGCATATTTTAAATGCATAAACATCGTTCCGAAATAGAAAAAAAATAAATATATGAAAATGAAAGGCAATTATAATACAGTCACTCATTTTGTGGAACTCACGTATATTTTCGAATAAAATAGTGATTGTAAGTTTTAAGTTCGAGGTTTGGCGGCTCTCTCCCTTCCCCCACTCCATTACAGACACTCCACTCAGGGTTGCCAGATCTTCCGATACGGCAGGAAAAATTGCGATTTTTTAAAAGTTTCTCCAACGACTTCCCGACGTTCCGATTTTTCCGATCGCCTTCAGATTTCCTAATTTTTCTCCGGTTTTCGAAGTCTTATTTGGGAATTCAAGTTCTTAGGACATTCTAGAATAGTTTAACCATGACACGACACCACACATATAGCGATCTATTTCACCATAGTTATCGGGTAGTGAAGCGTCATGAACTCAACAAACCACACTGCAGTGATTTGAAAGCATATCCTCCAATAAAACTATGATGTTTTACAGACAATTAAGATCCAGCTTTCTATCACGATGAACTAACTTTCTCTGTTCGTTTACTATAGTGTTAATTAAGAATATTTTCGTTTCTGAGCTTTTTTTGTTTCATCACAGATATCATAAAACTAATCATAATCGTATGGGTACTAATTTAGCTGTTGCAGAATTGACAATCGGAATGAGTTCTGTTTATACTTGGGGACATTTTTATGAATATCTGTTACCTCAATCTGATATTTTGAAGAGTATTCGAGCTAATAAAAAAGTATGAACAAAAACGAACATTATACAGAATAAGTCTTAGTTTTGTTTTGCATAAGTTTTGTGAAATGCATGTGTGTGTATGAATTTACAATACTGATTCTATTGTTTCGTCAAGTTGGTTATAGCATTTTTGATAAAAATAATGTGATCCTGTTCAAATTACTTATGTAGATTTCTCAATCATGAGTAAATTGTGTAATCGATATTTTCTTTAATTCTTTATGAAATATCATTTCTGATATTGCTTCGAAAAGATGAACAGAAGCAAGATAAATGATATTGAAGCTATCGAAAATATATAGACTAGTTATTTAAGCATGGAAAAATACTTTCTGATTTTCTTCCGATTTCGAGAACAAAAATTCCGACTTTCCCAATTTTTAGAAAAATTTTTCTGATTTTTTAATTTTCGATCTGGTAACCCTGACCCCCATCATTACAGACCTCAGCAGCGCATAAAAGGCTCTAGTTTTTATATAATATATCAATGATTTCATACGTATTCGGAAAAAAGGTATTTTACAATTTAAAAATAAGGCATCAGGACAAAAAATTAAAAAAATATGTGTGAGTTCCACATTTTAGCTCCTCTGGAGCTGCGCTAACAAGTCTTTTTTTACTGATTAGTTTTGTGAAAAGATTTTAAAATTTTAAAAAGATGTCTCTAAAGGTCTGAGTATATTTAAAAAATCAAGGTTATACAAAGGCGGGGAAACCGCGAAATTTCGTCATGCACCGTCACCGCCCCGCCCCGTCAAGTTTTAGCACCGCCCCGCCGGCGGGGCGGGGCGGGGCGGGACGGGGCGGTTTTACACCGCGGCTCGCTCATCTCTGGTCCACACTTCAGTGATTGATCCAAAAGAAGGTGAAGACAAAAAGGATTATTTTCCATAAAGCTTGATCGAACGGTAATCGAGGATGAGGAGTTCGGATCTGAGGTTAGTTCTAACTAATTATTAACTAATTATTGGTTATTAATTAATTAATAATTAATATTTTTAATAAAACTTGACCAAAGGATAATCGAGGATGATGAGTTCGAATCTAAGACTACTTTTAACTGATTATTAATTAATTATTAACTATTCATTAATTATTAATGTTTTCTATAAAACTTGGCCAAAGTTTATCGAAGATGGGGAATCCAAATCTGAGCTCAGTTTTAGCTAACTTATTACTAATTAATTATTAGCTAAATATTAATTGATTATAAATTATTATTATTTTTCGTAAAGCTTCACTGCGGGTTATTGACGGTAAAGAATTCAAATCTGATGTCAGTTTTAATTAATTAATTAATAATTAGTTATTAACTAATTATTAATCATTATTATTTTAAATAAAAATTCACCATAGGTAATCAATGATGAATAGTCTAAATCTATGATCTGTTTCCATTAATTAGCTATTAATTAATTAATTAATAGTTATTAGTTTTTTGAATAAAGCTTCATCAAAAGTAATCAAGAACGGGTGATTTGATCACGGACTCGATTGGAATGATTCAATGATTTAGAGAGCAGGGATATGAGTGAGCCAGAGATGAATAACATATGTATACTAAATGAATAATTTGCTGATAATAAGAAAATAGTTCTTCTACGAGAAAGAGCTAAGCGAGTCCATAGACGAGCGTTACTTGTTTTAAAACGCTATACGGAATTAAATAAAATTGTTTTTATGAAAAATCAAAATTTAACTCATAACGATCCAAAAATCAGGAAGTTTATAAGGATTATTCAGTTTAAACAGATAAAGCATTAGAGATAGAGATGTTCCATCTTTAATGTTTTATGATCAGATATCTTTTACGTGATCATTATGTTAAATGTATTGAAAATAATGAAATTTAATTGTTTCGTTTAAAACCAAAGAGAGAAAGCACTAGATATGCTGTTGAGTTGTTGATCTTTATTTGACTTATACTTTATTTGTATGTAATAAAGAATTAATAAAATTATGAAAAATCTTAAATATTTAATATATATTAATCAACAAAAACATATAATATTATAATATGACTTCATATTTACTAATATATTGGTTATATCTACCTGTGTGTACATAGCCAAAGGGCTATATACACATATGTGTATATAGTCAGTCAGCTATATACACTCGTGTGTATATAGCCACTTGGCTATGTACACATATGTGTACATAGTCACTTCCTAATTTTATTCCTATTAAAAAAAATATGCATTCATATATCACAAGAACTGGGATATAAATCTCAGAAAACATTTTTAAGAGTCAATGATCTTTATATTTCCAATATTTTACAGCCTATTAATCTTATATATTCTATTTACGTTCAAACAAGGCTCTCGCTGTTTATAATTACGTTGGAATAATCTAGGGCAAACATTCCAACCGTCGAAAACACTGTCTTACAAGACTCGAAACGAATACAAAATGGCTTATGATTGCATTAATTTTTCATCGTACTTTGGCGTAACCCGTCAATCCGATTCAGCAGCCATCTTTCCTATGACAATCAGTCATCGTTTTTCCTACTATATTCGCTATTTTATCAGTTTAAGGATATAGGGAGCGTTCTCTTCCACCTAGAAAAGCAATAAGATCTGACATGAAAATAGTTTCAAATCAATTGGTACGACTATTGTTAACAATAATCAAGAACACATTAAATAGTGAGTTAAATTTTGTCGTATCTTAAATTCAGTCAGATAGCACAAAATAATCTTGTAAATATCATGGTAATAAAAACCGAAACTGGCGTGTTCAAAAGAAGATCTTTCTTTTACTATACAAGATAGAGCTGTATTAAAATATAATTGTAAGGACAGCGCATGAATTCGTACTTACACTTACATTGATCGTCTCAGCTTGCTTTTCTTCTACAATGCAATGTGTTGATCAATTCAGTCGTCACACGCATAAGCAACTCTATAAGAATGTTTATATTGCATTTCATAAAAAGCACCAATCATCTGTTTTTGTACATGTTTAGCTTCTTTTTGGTACTAAGAAACTTGTTTTTTTTAGTGTCAGACTATACCAGAGTTGGAACCGGACAGTTTTTTTCTGTCCGGTCCGGTCAGCAACCGGCCGGACGAATTTTACAGCCAAACTGGCAAAAATCCGGCGAAAATAACTGACCATAAAAGTATCTGTTCACATAAAATGTTGGCGAACGGGAAATTGAATATTCACATGCAGAAATCCGAACTAGGAGTGATCAATTTACATTTACGAAAAATTTGTAAATCCAAAAATAAATTTTAAGAAATTGAAATTTAAAATAAATTTTAAAAAGTTTTATTTATTTTGAATTTAAATTGGATTTACATAAATTTAAATTTTGTAAAATTATTTAAATTTATGTAAATCCAATTTAAAACTATAATAAATTAACAGCAGATCGCCACTCCTAATCCGAACTGGAAATGAAAATTGGAGCTGAAACTCTCCCTTCATATTTTATAGTAAGGTGCGTCAACTTGCCGAGTTCAACACCGATATAAATTGGCTATTCAGATCAAATCTGTTTTTCATCTTAATTTCAAAAAAGAAAAAAAAGGAAGTTTATAACAAATCTAACGCAAAAACGTAAATATTTATTTTTCTTGATTCAGGCAGCTGCCTAAATAGAAGAAGAGAATAAATTATTTGATCAAGATTAAACTGAGTAATACACGAGAAAGAAATCGACAGAGATATAAAGAGAACAATCAATCATTTATAGTCAAGTTGAAGATAAGATATCTATTGAGTTTTCGCACATACATTCTTCTGACTTGAAAATATCATAAAAAAGCCGTTTTCAGTAGAGAAAATTCTTGGGTGAAAACAACAATTTTGTAATGGTGAACTGGCAAAAATCCGGTCCTGTCCGGCCCGGTTTAACTTCTTGTCCGGTCTTGTTCGATCCGGTTCCGGTCCGACCGGACCGGTTCCAACTCTGGACTGTACAATTGATGTATTCTTCTGACACAAAAAAAATCATGACTGTCTTTCAAGTAAAAAAGTAACATTTTATCAAGCAGAAAAAAATTATTGAAGATGTTAAAAAACAATTCAATTCGAACTAATATTCATACAAGTATCTTGAATCAAATTGAATAGAGTATTACACATCTATTCTGAAACGGATTCATAAGTAATTCTAAATGTTTGCTTCAACAACTATTTTTTCTAGTAATGAAAAAGTTCAATTGAATACTTTCAATCATAAAAGAAAACAATACCGATTAATATCGAGACAGGATTATTGATATTTACTATAGAAGTCTATGTATTAATCATCTCTATTGGACTAAGAGCAAAATTAACACAATGATATTTGTGACTGAAGATTGTAGATAACTATTTTATTTATCATATTTTATATTAAAACACAAGCACACACATAGGTGAGTCAATTGAGATTACTTATCAATATAAAACAAGCCTAAGAAAAAAAAAATGTTCACCAGAAAAAAAAACAAAGACAAAAAACTAAAAAATAAAGAAAAATGCAAATAGTGGAAGTAAAAACAGACGAATATTAGTCTGTCTGTGTTGCACAAGAGAAAAAAAATGGATTTATGTATTTCGAATAGTGGCTAAATTTCGGTCTGCTTCTTGTATTTCATCTAATTTTTTACTGAATATTTTCAAAAGTTTACCAGCAAACTCTTCTTGTGAAACAAGTAATTTAGATACTTTTTGTCGTATTTTTTCATTTTTATCGATATTATCAGGTTTAGAATGTGCCTATGAAAAGAAAAAGCAATCGATAGAATTAAAACAAAAACACTTCAATTCAACAAAAATATACTTGAAAACTTTCGTCTGTTGTAGACATAATATCATCTAGATCATCTTGAGTTAAATTTAATATTTTACTAGCAGTATTCATTGCTGTGTCATATCCAGGCAATGTCATTGAAAATGATTCCCGTTGTCTTTGATGTTCACGGGCTCGTTTAAGATTATCATTCATTTGTATACTTCGTCGAATCATTTCATGAAGAAAACCCTAAATAAATTTTAAAAAAAGCGGTTAACACAATCTCTACAAAATAAAAACATGAAGCACAATATAGCTGCTTTTGCTAATCATAATAAAACTGTTTCATTCCATCTATTTTGTGAAAAATATCTTCAGCATAGTTTCAATTAATCCTCAAGAACTACAAGAACGAAGTAGTTAAGATATGGGCAAGGAAACATTGCTAAAATATCTGTCACGGTCTGTAAGAGAGTCCAAATTTTTACTTCTATACTTCAGTACTCTTTTCAAATCGTGTTTCACAAAAACATATTATCAATAAACAAAATAAAATTATTTTCTTATTACATTAGTAAATCTTTCATATTCGTTTAAACGTCGCTGTGTACGATTTAATTCTAATGTAATTTTACTTAATGCATCTTGACTTTTTGTATTTAATGCTAATAATTGTTGTTCAGATGAACGACGAGCTGTTAATAATTCTTGATTTAACTGTTCTTGATTAAGACGATATTGTCGAAGTTGTTGTTCACTTGAACGATGTTTGATTTGAATATCTTCAAAACGTGTTTTCTATTTAGATGAAATCGAAATATTTTCAACAATAAAAAAAAAAAAAAACTTTTACTAATATCTGATGTTCTTCAACCAATTGACCATAACGTGTTTCAAGAGTTTGTTTTTCTCGTGTTACTGCTTGTAAACGATTTTTATGTGATTCAAGCTACAAAAAAAATTAAATAAAGAACCATCCATCAACAACAGACAACATATGTCGTTAGAATGATCGTTTATGATGTACTGTAAAACAGTGAAATAAGATGATAAAAAAAAAATATAGAATTTATTGAAATATCTATTCAATGATATGATGTATAAGCGTGAAAAAATGTCTTCAAGTTTATTCATATTTTCTGTTATTATAATTAGATTATGGCTGTATATTCTGAGAAGGATGTATCAATCAGTCTGTCAGTTCCATAGATGTTTGCTAATGTGAAATATATCCGAGTTTTGAATCGAAAATATTTTTGAAACAATTATTTCTTATAGACTTGAATTTATCTATTATTGACATACGTACTGAAATTCGTAATTTTTCCATTGTTTCTGTTAATGATTTGAGTCTTTCTTCATCATTCTATCGAAATTTCAAACAAAAAAAATTGATTAATATCAATGTATAATTATAGATTAATTACTTCATTTGTAATTTTTTCATTTGAACGATTAACAGTTGTTTCCAATTCACTCAATCGAGATTTATAATTTTCAATTAAACTTCGTTTACTTGCTACATCACGTTCTGTATGTGTCAATCTATAAATATATACATATAACAAAATTTTCAAAAGAAAACAAACTTTTTTATTTTTTTTATTTTAGCTAGTCTATTATACTTTTCAGTTAATGATTGAAGATTTTTTGTTAATGTTTCATTATCTGTTTGTAAAGTTTTATTTAATTTTCGTTGTCGAGCCGCATCGAATGAAGTATTTTTAAGACGTGTATATAAATTATCAATATTTTCACCACTTTCAGAACTGACAGAATCATTACGTTGAGTTTCTTGTCCAGGTAATGTTAATTGAGTGAGATGATCATTTTTTAATTTATCACATTCATTTGCAAGTCGCTACAAGATAAAAAAAAATTAAAAATCAATGAATATAAATGCATCAAAAATTTCAAACTTGATTTGTCATTTTAAGAACATTAATTCGACTAAGTGTTGTTGATAAGCGTTGAGTAAGTTGTTCATTTTCTTCTCTCGAATCAGCAAGATTCATTTCTAATTGTTCAATACGTCTACGCATTCCTCCAATCTAATCGAAAACAAAAAAAAAAAACAAAACCAAATTGATTATTACATTTGTAGATGATAATTTACTCTTGTTGGAGTTTTTTGTGTTGTTGAAGGTATTGAAGGTTTTCTAATATGATGTAAATAGGAATCATGATGATAAGAATTTGCTAAGCGAATTTTATTATTATTATTTTTCTTTAATGGACCGTCTGAAATAAACAAAACAAAAATAGAATGCTTTCTATTCGAAAAAAATGTTTTTTTTTTTTATTGAATTATTGACATTTTCGTTTTGGTATTGTTGATGATATTGATGGTCGGCGTTTACGTTTCATTAATGAAGCTTGAGTATGATTATCACAAAGACTACATGTACGATGTCGTTGTCGTCGCCATGGATTTATATCAAGTCTATCAGATTTTGATGGTGATGTTCGATAAAGAATTGATGATTCATTTTGAAGATCATCGATAAATGTTGAACTTTGATTTTGATCAAGTAACATTTCTAAACATGATTTTTTTGATTTCTTTTTTATTATTCTTTTTTTTATAGTTGATGATGAATTTATTAAAGTTTTTTTATTAATAGTTTGATCATTTCGTTTTAATTTATGTATTTGATCTTGTAATGCAAGTATACGAAGTTTAAGTCGTTTTATTTCATTTGTTGTTTGTTTTTGTTGTTGAATATAATGTTGTTTTTCATCAATACATAAATCAAGATTAGTTTTTAAACGTTCATGTTCAAATATTAAACATGTTCGTTCATTTTCAAGTTCATATAATTTTTTCTTAAAGTCTTCAACAAAACGTTGTTGATTATCATTAGTTTTATTTATTAATGGTGATGGTATTTTTAATTGAGAGCGTTCATCTTTATCATTTAATACTTGAATTTCATTACGAAGTTCATTAATAACAATTGTTTGTTCATTAATTTCAACTTCTTGTAAATCAATTTTTTCATGTAAACTTAAACTAATAGAAATAAAAACAAAAGACGTTATTAAAATATATATACAAAAGTAAAACGTTTCATTTACTTTTCATTAGTTAATCTTGTATTTTCACGTCGTAATTTTGTTACTTCATTCCAAACATTATCATCATCTTCTTGTTTAAATATTTTTCTATTTGTACCTATTTGTTTTTTTCGTCGTTGATTATAACATACAGAACAACCAGATCTAGTTTTTCGTATAGCTTTACCATAAAAATAATCATTGTTTGTTTGTTTTTGTAATAATTCATCATCAGTATAGGATTGTAATTCATCTTTAATTGAACGATATTGTTTTTGTAAATGTTTAAGACGTAGCCAACGTTTATCATGAACTTTTTTTAATGTAGCTATTTGTTCATCACGTTTAACAAGTAATTGTTGAACATTTGCTAAACGATCTGTTAATGTACGAATTTTTGTTTTTAAATATTCAACATCTAATGGAGGTGATGATGTATTATCACGAACTGGAGGAGATGTACAACGTTTCTTTGGAGATGAAGATCGATGTAATCTGAAATATAAATTTAATTCATTATTAATTTTTTTAAACTGATTACGCACTTTCCAATGGATGAATTTCGTCCAATATTTTCACTACAACTTTTCCAACGATTATCTGAAGATAATTGATCCTAGATATAAAGAATATGAATAGAAGATTGATATGTTGATTAAAATAAGAAAGAGAAATTTACTGGTAGTAATTTATCTCGTACTTGACGAAGAGTTAATTTTAAATGTTCGATTTCATTATCACGATGACGTAGAGTCTAGAATAGGCAATATACATAATTTGAATTAATTGATTATTAATTAAATTTTTTGTTTTCAGATATTTCTTTATTAACTGTGTCAATGATCATTAGGTTCTTTATATGAGTAAAGAAATTGTTTCAAGCAGACGATTGCTCATTAAAACTAAAGCCTCCAGCGAGCATATTGTACAACTAGTATGTCATTAAGTGCATGCAATATTACTCAATATTTCACAAACTTTCATCATGTTTTACATTATAATCGAGAATGTCGTCTCAAAGCTTTTTTTTGTGAAGCTTACATGTTATGCCTTTGTAGAAAAATATAATAGATGTAAATACTAAGTTGAGGTTTTGCGGTTTTCTCGTACATAGTAGTCAGGGTCATAGGTCAATGAGTATATCTTTCATAACAACGAGCAAGGCAGAGTAGTTCTTTAGCAATGGAAGAAAAGTATTCAAAAGTATTAATAACAAGACTTAAACTATACTAGAAAATTCGAAAGCTTTTCTCAAAATGAGAATGGCTTTAAAATGCTCAGGAGTATTTTTAATTTGCTACGGTTGTCATATGATAAACATAAAAAGTCTAAACTGATCAAACTATAATTTTGGAAAATAATCAATATGAGCGTTTATTAGTTTATGAAGATATTTAATAGTGCTTTGAGATCTGTTGTAGATATACCGGTATGTACAATAGGCTTGTTTGTCAGTTAAAACAATATTTAGAATTAGAGTAAGGTTAAATTAAGACAAACAGAATAAGAAAATGAAAAACAACAAAGCAAACAAAAAATAGAACACCAATAACATATAGAAGAAATATCTATTTGAAATGCAAAAATAAATACGACAAATCGTTTTCCTGATGATCAATTATCTTTGAAAAACAACTCTTGCCTTCTAGGGACTATTCACACTATATATATTGTATCGGTATAATGAGGTTCAAGAACACACATATAAGTTCAATATTTTAGCACCGAAGGAATTATGCAGAAAAGTTTTATTCATACTTTTCAATAAAGAAATCACTAGATTAACTATCAAAGTGGCCTATTTAACTTTTATTATTATTGTTTTTTAATGGATATCTTATACTTTTTTCATTTATTGTTTACATTATTCGAATGTGAAATTCAATATATTATCCTTGTAATTTCCACATTCAAATGATAATAATAACAACAACAAAACAAACCTAATTAGCAGAATATACTATTGATTAAAATTATAACTATTTCAAATATATTGATTAAGATTTAATTAAATATACAATTTTAGGGATTTACTTACATTTTGAAGAGTTGTTATTTGTACTCGTAATGAACTATCTTCCAAATCTGTATCTATATTTAGAAAAAAAACGAAGTCACTTTTTTATTTTCTATAGTATTCAATGATTAGTTTACTAGTTTGTTTTCTCCTTTGTAAGTCGCTGACTTCTTTTCTAAATAAATAAACAAACAAAAGAAAAAAAATCAGATCTATAATTATCAATATAAATTTTGATTAAATCTATACTTAAGATTAACAATAGCTTCTTCTCGTTCTTCAATTGTTGCTTTATATGAATCAAGTTTTTGCCGCCAAAGTTGAGTATCAGCAGCAATACGATCAAATGTCTAATACATGAAAAAAAAAGCTAAAATTAACAAAATTTATTCTAGACAAAAGAAAAAATATACCAGAATTTTTTCTTGATTAATAGCTGCATAATCTGATTTTTCTCTTAATTGTTTTGTTAAATCACGAACATGTTCACACAAACCTAATAGTCGATTAATTTCAGTATTAGTGAAATAGAATAAAGCATCCGAAATGCCT
This sequence comes from Rotaria sp. Silwood1, assembly GCA_905250075.1. Lineage (NCBI taxonomy): Eukaryota > Metazoa > Rotifera > Eurotatoria > Philodinida > Philodinidae > Rotaria > Rotaria sp. Silwood1. The sequence continues at coordinate 1,202,769 of CAJNOP010000016.1, forward strand.
ACGTTCATTTTCAATCTGACAGTCGCGTATTGTTTTTTCAAAAGTATGTACTTGTAATTGATGTAGTTGTTCAAATGTTCGTGTCTAAAATAGTTTTCTTTTTATAATATTCAGAAAAAAAGCAAAAGAATAATGATTTTATAACCTTCTCTTCGAATTGTCGTAATTGTTCTTCAAGTGCACGAAATTCTATATTACGTTTTTTAAGTGTATCTTCTAAGTATTGTTCACTAGATAAATATAAGGAAATCGAATAAATAATATATATCGATTAAGGTTCCATTGATTCTTACCGTTCTTCAATTTTGGTAATGGAAGCATTTTTTTCTTGAATGACCCGTTCAAGTTTTTCAATTAATTGTTCACGATTTCTCGTTCGAAGTTCTTCATTATTTAATAGTATACGTTGTTGGTCATTTGTATACCTTGAATTGAAATATAAAGAAAAAAAATGATATCGTTAGGAACAGTATTTTTTTTCATATATCCGTACTGTGGTTCTATAAAGGTACTCGATGGTATTTGAATACCATTCGAAGCTGCCATATATAGGTATAGAATTTATTTTTACAAGAAAGTCAATTCATTATCGATCATTACGCATGTATTCTCCTCTTGTCACCTTGGTTACCTTCTCCTCATTGACTTCACTACAATAAAGTGCACAACTGCATTAAATATGCAGAACGACGAAAAAGATCATTGCAAAAAAAAATCGCGGTTTTTTTAAATTTTCATTGTTAAGAATTAAGAAAATAATTTTGAAATTAATTTATTCAATTTTCAATTCTAAATATTCATTTAGAATCTTTAATTGTTCGGAGGAGATCGATTTTAAATCATTGTTCATTGTTACTAAACAAGGGTCGTCCGACGACTATAATAAAACTTATTGTTAGTCGTTGTTTTTCTTTCTTTTTAAATTTAAACATCTTCGATATAATCGTCGGTTATATTCGTTCTATTTGCTTCAAAATTTAAACAGTCGATTAGCAAACTAATCTAATCTAATAATAATGCCACCAAAAAAAGGAGCTGCTGCTAAAGCAACAACTGAAGTCGATACTGATCAAAAACAACTTCAAGTTAGTTTATAACTAATAATGAATTAAGATATTTAACATTTTTGTTTATTTAGAAAAAACAAGATGAAGAAAATCAACAACCGACAGAAACCGAACAGTCAAGTCCAAAGAAAGCAACCAGTGAATCAAAAAAAACTACAGTAAGTTATATTTAATTTGAATTTCTAAAAATTATATAAATTTTATTAACTAGAATACTAAAGGTGCTCAATCACGAAAGAAAGTCGAAGCTGAAAAACTTCAACATGAAGCATCTGGTGTAAATATTTATTGAAACTCATTGTTGTTTTTAAAATCGTTTTCAATTTTAGGTTACTGAACGTACAAATACAAAATCTGAAACAGGTGAAGATACAAATGAAGAAGATAATGATGATAAAAAAAATAATAGTTCATCAACAACACAAAAAAATGCAACATCAACTGAAGTAAAATCAACAACTAAAACTACTGCAGGTCGTGGTGGTAAACGACAACCAGCAAAAACTATGCCTAAAACTGATGAACAAATTGAAGAAGATCAAGAAAATGAAAAAACAACAATTTCTACTAAAGCACCTGCAAAAGGTAAAGCTGGTGCTGCACAAAAAAATAAAAAACCTGAAGAAGATGAACAAAAAGATGCTGGTAATGAATTTAAAATGATTATGAGTATTTGATAATATGTTTGGTTTTTAGGTACAGGTGAAGAGGATGAAGCTGGAAATGAAGTTGATTCACCAAGTAAAAAAACCAAAGGTAAACCTACTCGTAGACAAGCTCAAAAAAATAAAACTACTACGCAAGAAGTTGAAAATGAATATGGTAAATAAATTAGAAAAATTTTATTTTCAAAAAAAAAAAAAGAAAAACATCTTTTAATATTTAGAACAAAACGATGAACCTGATACAAAAAAGAAAACAACTGGTAAAAGAGGAAAAGCTCCAGGATCATCAAAAAAACAAACAACATCTGTTGAAAAATCTGAAAATGAAGAAACACCTGTAAATGATGATCTTAAATTATCGGAAGATGAAGAAACAGCAGATGATAAATCTAAAGCTGCAACAACAAAAAAAGGACCAACAAAACGATCAGCACCAGCATCAGGCAAAAAAACTAATGCTAAAAAGAAAGGACAAAGTGATGAACCATTTGAAGATCATACAAATGATGAAAAAAATGAAGAAGTTGAAAATAATACTGAAGATGGTTAGTTGAATATTTTAAAAAATTTTTGTTGTTTATTAAATCGAATTTTTGTCTATAGAAGCTTCAACAGCTAAACAACAGAAAAAAGGTCGTGCAGCTGATAAAGCTCCAGTATCAACAAGCAAGGCAAATAATCGTGGTGGCAAGAGAACCAAAGCTACCTAAAAAGCAACAAAAAAAAAATCAGGATTTATTTTCATATCTTGTTACTAATTGTATAGATATAATACTCTTGTGTTTCTCTCTATTGATTCAATTATGTTTGTTTGTTAATTCTTTCTTATAATCAAACTCGATGTATTCTTTCTTCTATTTTCACTTGAACTGAATCATGCAAATGTAATTGATTAAAACACGAAAAACATTTAATAATTACCTCAAGTAAAATCATTTTACTGATATCTATAAAGAATCATTTATACGTTTCTTTTAAAATCCTATGAAATGGAATGGTGAAATATTCAAAATCATATAAACTTGTTCAATTTATTGACAATAACAAACTATTGCAATATACGCTATATACTATAAACGCATTGCATGATTGATGATATAACAGCTTCAGCTACCTTCATCGGATTGTAATGATTTTTTCCTCATAGATACTAAATACATATTGTTTTAGTGAAAACCCGAGAAGTAAACTAACTTTCATAGAAAACAAACAATGATCTTTTTCATGGATTGTGTATACAACATGCGTTTTGTTTTGAAAGCATCATATCTCACAAAGAGTTTATTCGGCAATTTAGAATTTTTTTCCTGGAAGATAATCTAGTTGATATCTCTATGTTCATACAGTTTCAGATCAAAATACGATTGGATAGTCAAATCTTAATAGAAGTCTAAATTCATTTAGGGTTTTTATTACAACTTTAGCTAATATCTGTAGGCAAAATTCAATTGAAAATGGAAGAGAGAGATGAAGAAGTCTCCTCGTAGATTGTTCCATTGGTATCCCAATAAATAATCAAGAGGATCACATCAATAGATGTATTATAATACATTGTTGATCAGCATAAAATTTAAATAAACATGTTCGAAGTGTGAACCCATTGGCTCGAAAATTATACAATAAAATCAATTAATTAGATATTGTTTCTTACATGTAATAGTATTTACTATGTGATTGAGCAAAATATTTGAATTAAAACTGATACTTCGTTGAGAAAATGTCTGTTTTCAATTAAAAATCTTACATCTGATATTAATTAATACTTAGGAATAAGTTAATTAGCACAGCTATTGTATATGATGTCTTTTATTTTTCGTAATATATGTTACATCGATATTTAAATGATCAATCAATAGAGTTTGAAGGCTTGAGTGCGGGTAAAAAGAAGACCTATACTCATACTCTCAAGCTGAACATCAAGGAAACTTCTTTATATCATAGAAAATTAAACAAAGTATGTTGTAAAACTAACATTCTTTTAGCAGACTTGTCTAAAGTTCTGCTTTTTCTTACAGTTTTATTACAAAAGCGCTCATGAAAATGTATAGAATTAACTTGCCACGAAAGTCGACGAAATTTATGCCAAAAAAATGAAAGCATTTAAATAAAAAATTCAAGAAGTTTTCTAAAATTTTTATTTCAGAGATTGTTTCAGATGGATTAAGACTCGTGCAGTTGTAAAACTTCTGTGAGATTACAACATTTTGTACGTTCCGTAAAAAGATTATTTTTGCTTGCAGTTTGACTCTATACTTCGACAGAGGAAGCTGCTACTATAATATGTCATTCTCCTAATATACCAAACCTAAGACTAAGAGAGACTTGGACTTCCATGCTTCGTCGTTTATGTTCGAAAGCTTTATTTTATTATTTTTATTTAAAATAAATCATAAACATTCAAATGTCTAACTCTGTGCATTTTTTTTATCAATGCTTCAGGTCTGCCCCGGTTCTATACGTTTTGGAAATTAAATGTTAATGCATTATCTCATGATTCAAGACTACGTCGACAAATTCATTTTCTTTCAGAAGCAAATACGTGAATCAAGCATCCATATAGTGTGTTAGAGGTTATTTTTACGGTCAGAAGACCTTGTTTAGAGGTAAACCAGTTCGATACTAAAATTTGTATTTTTTCTATTGCAATAATTGGTTGTCAAAGTCTAAATGCCCTTGTCTGTTATTATAAGTATCACTGATACCCTATATTTATTTTCTTTCAGTTCTTCGTTATATGCCTGATCATATGTTGTTTTTCCTATTCTAATTAGCTTTTTGACTATGCAAAACAATACAGATATAATAAAAAACATTGTAACAATTAAAGTCTTGCTTGTATGAAAAATAGTTATGATGGTTTTCTCTTTGCTTATATTTGTTATTTGTGTAACAACCTGTTATTATCTTATTTTTATAGAAATCAATTAAGTGAACAACTGAAATTGGCATGATACACTAATGCAAAGTTATAGAATTCAATGTATTGAAAAAATTAGAAAGATTAATCATCCTAATTTGATCTGCAGACTACTTTCTCATTTTTAGCCAGGCCTATTGATAGTTCTGTTGTCTATCTTGTTAATAATAGTATCCTATATTACATTGATATACTTCAGCTAAATCATTACTATCATTTTTGACATGAACAGTCGAGAAAAACTATTTTATTTTATTAAATTTTCATCGAAAGTGCATACAAACGATTATTTTTGTCTTTTTTTCTTCGTTTACCACTCAATATCGAATTTAATTGGCACATGATCACTGACACCCAAAGCTTCATCCAATGTCATACCGAATCGTTCTTGATAATTAACAGTTGTATTACTGTTTGGTACGATAGCATTAACAAATCTATCACCATTAATAAAAATACGATCATATGTGCATGTTTGTCGTGTGTTTGTTTTAACCTGATTATTAATTATCCACGTGAAATCAACATAATTGATTGATCTAAACAAAAACAAAGACATGAAAGATATAAAGATTAAATTTATTTTTATTTTGAATAGATTAAACTAACCGAAGTATTAATTGACGTCTAAGTGAAATATATGAGCAATCAGCATTAAAATCACCAACAATCAAAATAGGATGATTAGTTTTCAAACTTGGTTTATTATCAACTGTTGCATTAATAACATTTTGTTCTAAAGCATCAATGAATGATGTTGGTGTTTCATCAAAATATTGTGGATGTCTAAGAATAAAATCTTCAATAACAGCACGCATACTAAGTAATTCCGCATATGCATCATCAGGTCGTAAATGAACATCCATAATAGTAAAGAATTCAACACCAGATTTTTCAGGATTCTTAACTTTAAATGTACCAACAAAACTAAACAATAAATTTCACGAAAAAATAAGACAAAATAAATTTTAATTAAATTCTTACGGTGGTCGTTCAAAGAGATCATCAACATCTTCATAAAGATAAGCTTTAACAACTTGAACACCGGATGTAGCTTCACGATTGAAGAAAGCATATTGTTCTTTTGTATTTGAACGTCCAGCACGTTCACTTAATGTTAATGTATATGGATTTGAACGTGAAACTTGATTTAGTGCTTCATGTAAAACATAAGGAGCTTTTCTGGAAGCATCACTTATTTCTTGAATAATTGCCAAATCAAAATCATTAATAATTTCAGCAACAACATTTGTTAATGTTGCATTAGCAGCTTTTTTACTTCCATATTGATGTAAATTAAATGAACCGATTCTAACAGCCGAAACACACGTACCAAGTGCAATTATCAAGACTAGGACATTGGAAATAAGTCGCATCATTGTCGTAATTCTGATATTGACTTTCAAAGGGAAGTATATATGTGCGAAGTGTATTGGAATAGTGAATTGCTTCACTATTTATTTCAATTGAGTTTTACTGAGAAATTCATTGGGTTTAGTTTAGAATTACATGGCACAGGTGGTCAGGAAAAATAAAGCTTAGTTTTCTTATACACTTCATGCATATACAACCGTTTGACTTTGAAAAATAATGTTATTTTCAAGATCAATTTTCAATTTTAATTTTCTTTTTAATATTTTTTTTTTGCTTGGTCACATCTGCAATCGTCGAAAAACAGCGATACTTAACAAAACTCATCGAGGTTTCATATTTACATAGGTGCAATCAATTTTTATTGTTCTATATAAGAATAATCGATATTGTGAAATAATCGTTTTATCTATATATTAATTCGAAATTTAATATTTTGATTTAAGAGTTTGTTATTTTGATTTGAAATAGAAAAAAGATTAACAACAAGTAAATAGATGATTGGTTGGTGAAGAATAGTGTCCAGGTGTGATGAAATATTTTTGATATTGATTATTTCGATTATATAGAGTGAGTCAAAAATAACTTAGCCCTACCAATAAATAATTGAATCTTTTCGTCCTAGCTTGACTAAATGAGTTGATATTTTTTACTTATGATAAAGAAATGTTCATAATTTCTATGCATGTAGATAAGATTGCAAAGAATCGTTTTGAAGTATTTTGATCGACTTCAAAAAGAATTTTTATTCTCTCACACTTTGCACAAAAATCAACGCAGCGAAAAAAAAGTCACATTTGTAAGACAACGTATGAATAATTAAATCGCCTTTTTTTTAGCCATCATATGCTATCAAAGTGCCCTCAGATACACTTTTCTTTCTTCTTTCATTCTTCTAGGGCGCAAAAGTAATTTGCACGATATAAATCCTTTTCTTTAATGTGTGATGAAGTATACTCGAACGCGTTCTCTCTCTACGCTTATTCAATGCCCATTCTTCTAAAGGTGTGAGTGTCGGATGTAAGTTTTGGTGAAATGGGCAAAAACAAGACACTCACCCACACTCTGTACATCATAGTTACGGATCGTAATGTCTTCGAAATATAGTCTTCAATATTTTTAATTGTTTTGGAATGGAAAAATAATTTTATTTCTTATTCCCAAATTTTAGATCAACCTTTTCTCTTTTAGTAATGGAAAGTTTTTCATTTGTTCAAGTCATACCATTTATCGATGTAATTAAATTCAAATCATCTATCATCGACAATTGTTTTTTTTTTTTTATTATCTCTTCTTACTTTTCACATACGTAAAAATAGAAAGAAAAGCTGAACTCTTGTTAGTTGCTGTAAAGAAGATCATGTTCATGCATCGTGAAAAAATAGATGTAAAACAAAAAAAAAACGAGGTGGGGAAATATGTGTAAGATATTTAACAATTGATTCAAAAGAAATTAAAAACCATTTTATATTTATATAACAAACAATACACACATATCGTTCGTGAGTAGACGAGAACAAAAAGAAAAGGAGAACAGTTTCCTACTTCTTCGTCGTTGTTTTGAAGAAGAACATCATTGTAATATAAATAACTATGACACATTATATAGAATAAAAAATGAGTTAGAAAAATCCAAGCGGTTTTTTAATATTGGTTTGTTTCCAATAGGGTAAAGCATAGAATTCATTTTTAGTCATACGAAATTCTTTCTATAATGATAAAAAGAACATATACTTTTTTTTCTAGTTAAAATTAACAAAAGAACAAAATCATACATGAAAATCTGCATCGGAAAGATAAGATTCAATTTTTGATGGATCAACACCTGAAATAAAAGAATTTCATCTCAATTAAAAAAAGAAAACAAACAAAGAAATTCAAAATTAAAACCTTCTGGTAACGGACGAGCTCGAAGTTCTTCAATGGTATATTGCTCACGACATAATTCATTCAGTACATCAATAATTGAATCTTTCTGATTTAATTGTTTGCCGTCCTAAAAAATTATATCGATTATAAAATCAAATCTAACAAAAACTCTAGTTTAATTACTAACCAATTGATTTTGTTGTCGAGCTTTCATATTCACAGTCCATTTAGGAAATAAATTAATAAAATCAATTGGTTCTAAACCAGCATAGACAATAGAACATGATATATCAATAGTTGATGAACCAGTTTTTGCTAAATAAAATGAAAACAAAACTTCAAAAGTAATTTTTTTTTCTTTTTGGTATGCTTACTTTTGTAATAATCAACGGCTGTACGAAAAGCACAACGACGTTCAGTTGTAAAACGAATATCTCTTGGACCACGTGCTAATAAATTTGCATTAAAAAGTTGTAAACCAAGTTCATCATCCGATTGATCATGCCATCCTTGCCATATATATAATTCAGTATCAGTATCAATTAAACATAAAGCTGGTTGATGAAGTTCATATAAATCAGATTGTGTAAATGGAAATGGTGATATATGATCAGGAGAACGAAGTGGATAAAGAAGTTCTTGAGCAACAAATGGACCATGAAGACTTGATAAATGAAAGATACGCATAGTTGATGAAAGTTTTAGATTTGAGCGAACTAGAAGAACAAAAGAAATTATTTAAGACGAAAAATGACTATCAATCAAACAAAAAACTACAAGAAATATTGTAATTTTTCATATAAACAATATCATAAAAGTTAACTTTATATAATGACGAAGTTCAATGCATAAGATAGACTCGATTGAGATTGGAGAAGAATAAAAAGAATTTGTGTATGGTCCAGTCTTTTCTTTTGACTTATGACAATCTAATGAATTTCTAAGGAATTACCTTATTTCACTTTAGATTATTTTGAAAATTCAATTTCGACTTCAAATTTTATGCGAATACAATTCTCAATGCACCTTATTTCATTGTTAAAGTTTCAGAATTTTTATTCTTGAATACAAACATAAGCAGAACATAATATTTTGTTGAAAAATTCACTAAAATAATACTAATTCAAGAATAAAAGATCTATAGAGACAGTGTCTTTTAGGTTTTCTCTGGTCCTTCTGACAAGTAATCAGATAAATATTACGAAAGATTATTTAGCTGACTATTTCGATTTAATAAAACTTTACAACGAAGTCCATAAGTTTCAAATTATCATATTCGAATGAAGTCTACAATTTCTCTCCATAAGATAATCCTTGATTTCATGGCTTTGATATCTAGTTTTTCAATTATTTATACAATAAATTTTCTTCTTAGTATCTTCAGAAAACAACTTCACAATTTCTTCTGATGAAATAATTAATAACAATCTTAGGCATTAGTTATTCAAATTATTTTGATTGATTGATATTTAGTTTTCTTGTCTTCGTTCCAAAGTTATGTATCTATTAATATCAATAAAGCAAAGCTCATTAACGCAACTCATGAGGTGCTAAAATATGGAATTTACATGTCTGCTTTAGCCTCATTATGCTAATACCAAATACGTTAATTGAAAAAAACTCTAACAGACACCAGCTGTTTTTGCCAAGGATAATTGATCGTCAGAGAAACGATCTGTCTTATTTATATGTCTGCATTTCGAGGAAAAGTCTTTGACTTTTTTTTTATGATACACAATCCTGAAAGGATGTTAAAGTATACAGATAGAAATTCGAATCTTGCTTTCCTCATAGACATAACATCATAATATTGTATATCTTAATTGATAATTATCTATTAATCTTACTATTTAATAATGAATAATATTTTCGTTCATGATTTCGTTCATTAATTCCTTCCCAAAATAGTTCTATTTCATCACCTTCTTCCATTTCAAAAAATTCAATATCTTCCGCTTGACCATCAAAATGAAATTCTTCCGCACATCTAAATAGATCATTATATGTAAATAAAAATAAAAGTTTCCTAAACTTATTTAATTTAATCAACCTTTCACGTAATTTCATAGCTGATTTACTAGCTAAGATTTGTTGTTCATCAGTTGTTGCATAACCATGCCAAAGTAACATTAAATTTTCCATATTATTAATTAATAAAAATGATGTTCTACTACGTAAATTAGCACTATTAACAGTTAATTCCCACCAATGTGTTTCAACATCAATTTCACCAAGAAAGACATATAAACGCCAATGTGATTTATTTTGTTTCAATTGATTACGTTTACCTATATGAACAGTTAATGTACCATCAAATAATTGTAAAAATGTTGCTTCTTCATGTTCTTGTATAACATGAATCTAAATAAAATAAAATATTTTAAATAAAAATAAATCAATTAATCAAATCAATTACATGAGGTCCTTTTTCTTCATTAAAAAGTATTGTCATTAATGCTGAAAGACCTTTTTCATTTGGACTAGCATTAATACCTTGCCATATCCAATAAGCAATACGATCACGACTTATATCTGTCTTTCGTTCCAATGTATTATTATTGCCAATGGCAATCAATTTGTATTTCCATCGTATAATATAAACATCATCAGAATAAAATTGTCCATAACTTGTTTTTAATAATTCATGTCGTTCATTATCACTAACATGCCAAACATTTAATGCAATAGTTTGAATATGATGACCACGCATTTCAATAGAATCATACCTGTAAAAAAAAATGAATATTTTCAAGTAAGATTATAATAAATAAACTATGAAATAAATACAAACCAATATCTTCCTCGACCTAAATTTATTTGTTCAACGATCATATTTACTGGATTATTTTGTTTAACAAGCATTTTATATACATCAGCTGGTTTGAGTGTTTCAACAATTGATGGTGGCTAAAATTTAATATAGAGATTAACATAGATCAAAATTTTGTTTAAAATTATTTTTTTTTTCTGTAATACGTTAAGACTTAAGATTAAAAAATTCAAATAAATATATATACATACTCGTTGTGTAGATGCTGGTTTATTAATAGTATTTCCTGTATCAAGAACTGATTTGACTTCTTGAAAATAACTTGGCCAATCATAAAATTTTCCTTTAAATAATAAGGTTTCAACATTTTGATTTTGTTTTCCAAATATACACCATTCTGGTCGTTTAGTACCTGTTTGACTAGTTTGTTCATTTTTATCTAAATATAAAAAATAAATTATGAAAAAAAAAATGTGATTTTTATATTCAAATTGAGTATATTGACTTGCAAACATCGTTGTTACTTTGGGACTTGTATTTTAATTCATATAACAAAAAAAGTTACTTTAGTTTCTCGAGCATTGTGTTTAAATGCATATGAGATACATCTCGACAATTTTATCATTCTATCGCTTAAAAAATTCTCGTCACACTTTGAATTGCATTTCCATCTAATGTTATCTTCACATCTCTATTACATTATCAGATGATGCAAAGTGTGAATGTGGGTATCGACGAAGAGAAGATCTAAAGCTATGAGTGATTGTCCAAGCTCGCAACTATCTTGTCGAGCAAAGTACATAATGAGTAACTATCTGGTTCCTTTGTAGTTAATATAATGCGAACTCTTCTAGTGATATTAAAATATTCGAATAATACAACCCTTCGTTTCAAAAGAAACAATTTTATTAAAAACCTGATAGAGCTCACTAAATGCTAATAAGACATAAAATATGAGGTGTTGGCTAAGATCAATTGTTAGCAAAAATTCTTATTCTTCGAAATCTTTGTTTCGTTGTGAATACTTTTCATTAGTATGGACAGTCAAAAAAAATGTCACTTTCGAACTCAACCAATAACTTGAAAATTTTATTTTACATGTTTAAAATGCGTTATCACAATACTACAAACCGAATAAAAGACAGAAAATAAGACCAAATTTTTCAATGGATGGAAGTTTTCTTCTAAATCTAGGAACCGTATGTAGAGAACTTTGCTAATCAAATATGTTCTTAAAACTATTTAGTATTCAGTAAGTATTTTAAACCAAATATTTTTACATTGCTTTGCAGAAAAAAGACTTTATTATTTCTAACAAGAAACTATCAAGTCTTCATGACGATTGACCAGATCTTTAAAAAAATATTACTAAAAGCTTCTCTTCTGACCACAGAAGTATTATATCCTAATTTCAGTAAACTCTTTACTAATTATTTACCATCAAGTGGATCAAATGGATTAATAATACATTCACTAAAGTCATATGAATCATTCCATAATTGTTGTGCTAATTGTAAACCCATATTTCGTTTTGTTTTATCAGCATATTTACCATTCCAAACATATAATTCTGAACCAAAATCAAAAACAAATACTTCATTTGAATCAAGAATTTTAATTGATAATGAACGAAAACATAAATCATCTAATGGCATAAGTAAATCATTTTCCACACGATACACACGATTTAATTCTGTTATATTCGCTTCATAAAAATCATCATCGATTACATAATCTATTGATTTATAATCATCGTGTTCACCTTGTAAAACATCACGAAATTCTGCATGACTATCATTTTCTGTATCATCTTTAGCTTGATCCAAAATAAAATATTTTACTTCATTACGTAAACCAAAATCACGATTTTGTTTTAAATAATCAATTAAATCTGTTGTTTTAGCTTTTTCTGCTGCATTTGCATAACGACCGAACCATGCAAAAACTTTTAATGGCGTTATTAATAAATAACAATCACCTTCATTGATTGATTCATATGTTGGATTAACAAGACGTAATGAACATTGACGACGTCCTTTTATTAAAATAAGCATTAATTCTTTATATGGTTCAAAACCAAATTTTGCAACAGGTGATTGATCTATTCTACGTAAATTTACTTCAGCAAAATTTTCTGTTGCAGTTAAAGTTGCTAAAGCTTCTTGAGCAAGACCAGCATTTTCAGCAACTAAAAAGAAACGGATATGATTTAATAATTAAAACAAAAATTGTCACATTGAAATGAGTAAGACCTATGAAAAGAGTAACATTATTATGCATTTATTCTGATATATTAGAAATGGTGTTTTTTTTTTATTTGCAAAACAAGACTAAGAACAACCTAACGTTTTATGAACGAAGCAAATATTCGCTATTACAGTTCCCATAGTGAAAGAAAACATCAAAATTTGATGACCTTCATATGTCCATGATGATTATTATTTATCATATATATGCTTGATTATTGAATATATCACGCATCTTTATGAATACAAAATGCAATTTGACAAGCTCTTTCAAATAAAAAAAAGAATTAAACTCATAAAATAAAGGCCCACAGAGAATTCTAAGTTACCCAAAGAGTTATTTTAGACTTGTTTACTGGTTATTTCCTTAGAGTGTCATGATATAACGCTAAAGATGTCATATGATTTGACTGTACTTGGCCCAAGATCAAGTTTTGAAGGGGCAAGGGCTTAATTTGTAGTTTTTTATTAACAATTTTTGATATAAATAAACCTTGAGAAAAAAAACTGTATACTACATAATTTTAAGTTAGTATGTATATATATATTAGTGTCAGTTTTTTACTGTTCGAATGGTACCTATCTCAGTATATATTTCATTTAATCTAACTCGATAAGATACAATATAAATAGATTTTTAGAATATAAAATACATGCTACGATTTTTTTATTTATATTTTCTAGTTAAGAATAAAATGATCCAAGTAATAAGGAAAAAATTTTCTCACGCAAGTTTGCATGAGATAATGATTGAAATTTTTTTCTAAGAGCAAAAAAAAAAACTTTTTTTTCTTCCATACTTTGTGCTCGTTTTAATCGACGTAATTCTTGTTCGGAAAGATTAGTATGTATTTCTGTATATTGATCTTCTGTTGGTATTGTTGCTTGAATTTGTCGAAGTGGGTTTTTTGCTCCTTGTTGTTGACGACGTGGAGGTCGAACACGAGATACTTGTGATTGTAATCTGATTAAATTGCAAAAAAAAAAATAATAATAATTGTATTGTTATCAAAAATTTTATTTTACCGAACAGTATTTTCAGCTATTCGATTCAAATCATCTGTATTCAATTGAACAGATGATGATTCATTATTTAAGTTTTTACTTGCATCAGCAAAAAACTCATCAAGATGATCATCTGGTTTTAATACAGATATTGTATCAGATTTTAATACAGAAACAATATTTTTATTAGGTTTTGATAATGCTAAATAAATTTCAATTGAAATATGAAAAGAAAAAGAATGAATTATTGAAATATATTGCTTACTTGTACCATTGGTTTTATTAATTGGTAACACTATTTGATTAGAATCCTTAGCTTTCACGATTGAATCTAAAGAAAAAGTAAAATAAAACAGATATAAAAACATGCTTTTAAGATAAATGAACATCTTCTATTGAATTACTTGTCTGTTCAATATGAACATTTTTTTCCATACATTGTCCCATAAGACTTACACTGTTCTTTTTTTTTTTTGCTTAGTAATCTTTATGATAATGATGATGATAATACATGTATTTTGTCACATCTTCAAAAAAAATATCTAATCCACCTCCGTCTCTGACTTTGTCAACAAATAACAAGATACTTTATGTCATCTCTTTTCGTAAAAATAGGTTATATGTTATTGTCGATAAAGAGACTAAGTAATCAAACAACTTCGATAGGAAAAAAAAACAGAAAGAACAAGAGAGGCCAACTTTTTTCCTTTATCAACATTATGTAAGACACAACGTTCTATATTCATGTTCAACCAAAGCAAAACAAGAAATAGCTTGCGGCATTACTATGTAACTAACTGTTCTTAACTGACACTATGTCAGCAATCGGTCAATGAGTTAATTTCAATGTATGAACGGCAAATGTGGTTAGATAAGTGTGAAAATAGTAAATAGATTATGGAAAGAAAGGATGATGTAATATCAAAGTAATATATAATAATTTCGTATTTACCAGCTTTAAGACGAACAATATCCACTGTTTTAGCATGATGTTGTTTATCTGTATTAGGTTTTTTTGCATTATATTTTAATGTTGGAGTTTTACGTGTACTAGTTGAAATTTGTTTTTGTTCGTTGGTTAATGTTGAAGGTTTTTCTGATGAATTTTCTGATGCTAATTTATTAAGTTTGTTTCGTTCTATTTCATCGAATACTTTTAATTGTTCAAGTCTAAAAATATATCAAAAATTCATATTTAAACTTTCATCAATATTCATTAACATACCTTTTGCTCACTGATATTATACTGTTTGATTCTTCTGGATTTGACATAATTGCATCATCTGAATGATTACAAA
The DNA here is from genome assembly GCA_905250075.1 of Rotaria sp. Silwood1. Lineage (NCBI taxonomy): Eukaryota > Metazoa > Rotifera > Eurotatoria > Philodinida > Philodinidae > Rotaria > Rotaria sp. Silwood1. Next base: position 1,217,977 of record CAJNOP010000016.1, read on the forward strand.
TAAAAAAATTTTCAATATTTAATGATGATTAAAAGAAAAATACAAGCATACTTAATCTATATTTATATATAACATGCTGTTCATTTCCAAGTGAAAATGATGCATCTGATAATGATAGGGAAGTATCATGCATATGATATTTATCATTCACTGTACATATACAAAATACAAGAAAGTTATTCATGCATATTTTAATTAATACATACCAGGAGCTGTGGATTCTAATTGTTGTGAACTTGATGATGGTGTTAAATTAACAGCGGCTTGAACTTCTTCAGCAGTAATAGGCTAAAAAAAACAAAAATTTTCAATAGATCTTTTAAATTTATCAAGAGAATTCAAATAAATTTCTCATAAAACTTCTAAAAAATTTATAAATTAATACTTGTGAATGTTTGATCATTAAGATTTACTTACGAGAGAACTTTTCAAGTAAATGTATGTTGATTAAATAGAGCATAGCTGACAATGAAACAGCCTTAGTTAGTTTAAAAGTAAATTTCTTCTAGTAGTAGTTATGATTCTTTCAAAGTACGCTGTTGAATCTCAATTTTCTCGAAAAGCAAAGTTTTATTCAGTTAAAATTTATACTGTACCGATCCCAAATATTCCTTATCTTGTAGTTTCTTTGTTTAATAATGAAAGATACATATGAGCAAAGTGTTTGTACTATTCTGACATAAAGCCAGACTATTTATTGAAAAATTACGAAGTTGTTATCTATTCTTTTTTATCGGTGTGGACAAAATCATTTCTAATAAGATGCATATGTATATGTGAGTGTCAAACAAAAAGAAGAAGATGAGAGAACATAGAAGGAATTGATTTTCATTTATTGGCTGTTCCAATTATTGTAGCATGCTCGTAACAATCTTGGGAATGTACGAAAGAAAAACAAACACAATTCGAAAATATTGATAAGGAAGACCATCTGGTTTACTATAGCCTCAAGAATAGAAAATAGATAAAGTGAATAGCATTACACAACTACTTCAGGAAAATTCATCTGAGAAATTTTTAGTTCTATTATTATTTACTCTATGTTACAAATGAACATATTGGCGAACAGTTGTTCCATGTATTTGAGTTAATACAAACAACAATTTCATATAATCAAGAGAAAGAAGCTACGCTAAAGCATAGTACATCGGACGATGAAATAGACAGGTACGAAAAAAGTTTTGATTATACATATAAAATTTGAAACTTTGATTCACTTTTATGAACCTTTAATAATTGAATACATAATATTTTGAGTAGAGAAATTTTCCAAAGAAAATTAATACTAGAGAATCTTTACACATACATGCATTCTGATTCAGAGCGTATTTGAACAATGAATTGTGATAGGAAATCTTTAAATGCATGTTTATATTCATTCGAAGAGCAAGCCCATACTTAAATCTGACTGTAATAAATGAATTGAAATTTCAATTATTACACTATTGCTAAGCGGTAAAATTTGGAACCTTATTAATAAATCAGAAGATTTTTAATTCCTTCTAGAAACAACTTGTACTCAAACCAATTGAGCGTATTTCATATTTACGAGGGAACGACTTCGAATGACACCCGCCATTTGAGCTTATATGAGTCCCAGAAAAAAATCTCCATGATACTAGCAAAAGTTTAAAAGGGTTTGTCATTATGCATCTTTGACGTTGAGTTATTTACTGTATTTTTTACCCATTCTTAGATAGTTTCCAAAAAATCAAGTAAGAAAGTTTTGGTCCAAAGAAAAAACTTTTCAATACTTCGAGAAGTTTCCTCATTAGACATCAATAAGACTATTCTGTTGATTTTCAAAGAAAAATTTTGATGTTATTATAACTATCAAAGATATGAACTCATGTAAAATATTATATTGAAACAATGACAATCAATTTTTAAGTGTATTCATAAATAAAATACCTGTGTAAGTCGAATTCGATTATTTTTTAATGATGATGTTGGTGCTAATCCCATAGGTTTCTTTTTATCAAATAAAGTCATTTTTTCTTTAAATGATAATTTTGAAATATCATCATCGAATGTCTCATTTTCAGTCTTCTTATCTGATGAACTTTCATTATTTTGATGCATGAGAAGAATATTTTCTGTATATGCACGTTGTTTTTCATTAGCATATTTTTTTGTTATTGGTGATGCAAGTGAAGAACTAAGAAATGAGTTTTTTTTTAATTTATCAAAATATAAAAAAAAACTTAATTTTACTCTTCATATTTGAATGGTTTTGAACGTGGTAAAGTACCACCAAATTGTGTATCTTTTGAAATTGTTTCAAATAAATTTCTTTTATCAGAAACAGTCATATTTTCATCAATTCTAAAATTTATAGATAAAGAATTAATCTATTTAAGATGAATGTTTTATTTTTTTTTTTGTCTTGTTACATACTCATTTGAAATTGTTTCTTGTTCTACTTGTTCATCATTTGATAATAACAAATTTAATCGTTCAATAGACATTTTAGCTCGTTTATCATTATGATTTTGAATGTCAATTGGTAGTTCAACTGAATGAGCTTTTTGAAAATATTTAGACTTTAGATCTAATGGTGATGATGTTGCATCATTAGGTGATATCATTAATTCATAATCACTTTTTGATATTGGTAATGAACGATTAAATTGTTGTTCATCGTATGTATTAGGTTTTTGAATTGAACGTTTATAATCTTCAACTTTACATCGACTATTACGTTTTCGGATTATTTCAGAGAGACCACGTTGTTTTTCAACAGGTAAATGTATTGAACGATTGGTGGTTGCTGTTGTTGATGATGATGCTGATGAATCATTATTTTCATTTAATTGATCAAACATTTGTTCAACTGATGATCGAAGTGGTCGAATTAAATTCGTTGTTTTCGGTGGACTCTCACGTGGTAAATCAATTAATTTTGGAAAAAAAGGTGGTTGATCAAATATTTGTAATGATACTTCTTCTGATGAATATTGGTCCTTTCGAACATTCATTGTACGAAGACGTTCAAATGGATTAAGAATCACTACATTTGATAATGGTCGTATTTTTATTATAGGTAATGATGATGAATCAACTAGATATATTTTAAAAATTAAATAATTGAAAAAACCAACAAACTCCGAAAACTTACTATTAACTGGTTCATTGATAAATAATTCTTGATTTTGTACGACTTTTTCTTCTTCTATTGAATCGGTTGGTATAACTATATATATCGAAATAAAATAATAATTTAGAATTTAATTTATACATATTTTCATATTATTAATTAATGATTAAGTATATATACATATATGATTGAACTCAATATCTTACCTTTTTCATTCATCACTTGATCTTTATTTATATTAAGATCATTGATAGCATCGTGAAATGTATCATCAGCAAGTGGTGATGAATAAACTTCGTTAACTTTTTCATCAATAAAATCATGTCGTTTTGTAAGTGGTGTACCTGAAGATCGTGCATAAAATTGAGATTCAGCAAGAGATATTCCTGATGGTGGTGGTGGTGGTTGTTGTTGGTGATGTTGTTGTTGTATGATATCTTCTCCTTCTTTTTTTTCATTTATTGATATAGTCTTTGGTTTTGTTATAGAAGGAGTTGCATCAACCATTGCATATGTTTGATCATTAATTGTTTCATTCTTACGAACAGAATTAGTAATACCTGTACATGTACCATCATTACCAATATTATGTACTGATATAGCTCGTGTATTGTTACGTGCATCTCTTTCGGGTGATGACAACTCTATTGAGTATGAAAAGAATATTGTTTTTTTTTTTTTTCTGTAGAATAAACAAGCAACGCAATACCGATACGTAAGTATGAATAAGACAAAGAACATGAAAAATGATTGCTTTGTATAGCCATAAGGGAAATAATATTGACAAAAATACAAAAGGAATGTGTCTCAACAAATTTATGACCGTATGTAATATTATTTGTGTTGTCAACCGATAGAAAAATATGATTAACAAAGTTATTTATTGAAATATACGATGACAGATACTACAGAAAAACATCTTTTTACTATCTTTGTCATCAATAGATAAGAAAAAAGAGATTCGTCATTGATATTCTGTTTCCAATTGAAATTTCTCTTATTTTTCAGAGTTGTTTGAAAAAAAAACCTTGTATTAATAATGACCTTTCCAAATGATTTAAAGAACAAAGACTTGGGTAATGTTGATTTAACCCAGAGCATTTGTTTCTGATACTTCTATCCAGATGTGTTCAGATCATGGTGGCCTTAAAGACAATGCTAAAATAATGCGTCCTCGTCAATCTGACGTCAAAAAAAAAATTCATCTATTGGCCTCTACTAACGTCTCAATAAATTTAGGTTTTAGTTACTCGTCTTTATATTTATGATGTATAATCTCAGCATGAATTCATCAAGTTTTATATTCTCATTGGAAGAATAAATATCAGCTGAATACTATTCCAAGACATATAAATACATATATATGTATATAACTAGATGGATCTCTTGTTAAGATAACACTAAGAGATGAATGTCCTTCTTTTTGCAAAATATTTGCGTAGGCAAGTCTCAACTAAGTAGATACTATAACTTGTGTGTGCTTATCGATCTACTATTTTTATTTTATGACAAACAAAAAACTTACCAGGCAATTTTCCATCCGATTTAGCTACGTTTCTTGAGCTTGTACAGAGCCTAAAGAAATAAAATCATCATATAAATTAACCTTTGATGTATAGTAATAGAATATTAAAAAAACAAAAAGTTTTCATGAATATAATGAAAAGAAAAAAGTCAAATTAATATATACATACCACGCTCCCATGATGTATCAATGGAAAGTTCAATTGGAAAGAGTAAAATTTCGCCAATAGGAGGAGTAAATTTTAAAAAGACGTGTATTTGTATTTTTACTCCGCTTTATCTATTTTACTAAATCAGACTAAATAGTAACATACATGTATATATATAGGTATCAACATATGTTTTTGGCCTATCATTCAACTGAATATAGTCAACCAACAAAGAAAAAAACAATTATCGCAACGGAATTTGGATACAATTGACGATAGACTATAGATGTGCAACAAAAAAAAGAAGAAAGAGAGTAATATTATTATTCTAGAGAATACATGAACGTTGTATGTCAGCAACAGTCCTATTTTTGTCTTGATTATATAAACCTTATTGTATATAAGCATAAGTTAGGAACGATAAAGACGAAGAGGAAATAAGAAATAGCAACTTATTTATGTAGAGTTCTTTTTGATAAACGCAATGCATCAATATCTCCATGTTGCAGATGACGATAGTAGGTGGAGGAGCCAAACGCAAACGTCATTCTTATACATACATCAAGAATCGTTTTTTTTTCTCTCTTTCTGTTTTTCTCTATCTTTCTCTGCTTTTTTTCCTATTGTCGATATAATTGTATTATTCTTTCTTTTTGAGTATTATACAATTGCTTAAAGTGTCTTGTTAAGGTCTTGTCTTTTTTTTTTTATACTGTATTCCACTTTACACTTATGATCATAAGTGTGAACATTAAGTGCATAGTAGCGACGTGAAGAGTGAACAAAAGTTAAAAGTAATGTGGCATTAATCATCATTTCTTGATACTGTCAAGCTGAGTTTATCTACATTTAGCTCTAATATATTTAAGTATCTGTCTATCATTAATTAATGTTGAGTATATTTGTCTGTCAATATTTTAAGTCTAAAAAGAAAAGAAGTTGAAATATATAGTAACCTTGTTCGATGACAAGAACGATTATCTGTCTAATACAAACAAAAAATCTATTCATTTACACGGAAGTAATACACAAGGTTTCGTTTCTGTTTCATCCATAAATACGTCATTATATGTGTATGTAAAGAAAAGCAATTAGTAAGAACGATGGGATCATATTTATACAAGGTTCTTAGTTGTTCTTCGATGAGCAGATGTGTATTTATACTGATAGATAATAGAAAAAAGAAACAAAGATCGATCTCATCATAATCTAGACGACTTTGATTTTCTTTTTCTATTGTTGTTATTGACATTTTTAATATTAGATTGACATTGATTGATATATCAGTATTACAATCATAAAACAATTTTTACTTTTGTTTTTTAAAGGTTATTCTGTGGTTATTATTTGTTACATCATCAAATTAGACCGATTAAAAAAAAATAAACATAAAAAACCAACAAAAACATTTCAATTCATGTATGATCAGATTTATACTCAATGACTTTGTCTAACTATGATGAAATGAAAATAGCTTTGAAAAATCCACATTCAAAAGACCACAAATGATAACAGCAAAAAAATATATGTATTATATATATATCTATATTTATATATATACGCAAATAGTAAATCCACACTGTTATTTTTGTTTTTTATCATTATGTAGAACAAACAAACAAATACTGATCAACATGATATGATGTGAAAAAAACATAAAGAAAGTTTAGGATATTCTGTCATATAAAATGAAGATACATTATGACGTCGTGATGGATATTCATTCACCGTCCGATTGTCCTATAACGGAGAGAAGACGAATTTGATTTTTTTGTTTTATACCATGATTGATGCACGATCACCTATCTAGTTGACAGCAAAAAGTATGCATGTGTCACGGTCGAATTTCATCAATCACACAAAAACCGAGCATATCAATATGCGAATGCGATCGTGCTACCGAGCAACATAACAGGAGAGAAGGGTAGAATGAGAGTGAACGCCGAATGTTACCATAAATCTATATCTGGATATAGAGATCATGCATGTGATAGGTAACAATATTTAGCCGAATTAAAAATATAACATTCATTAAGAAAAAAAGAATAAGGAATAAAAATGAGAAAGTATTTATACGCATTAAAAGCATTAGCAGGAATTATATAAAAACTATCAATCGGTCTAATTTGATGATGGAACAAATGCTGTCAACTAGATATGTTTGAAAATAAAGAAAAGAAAAATAGTGATATATCTTACTTTCTTGGTTTTGGTATCCCACAAACAGAATCATCACTATCAAAATCAAATTCTGCTGGTTTAGATACAATTCTTCGATTGCTATTATTATTATTAATTGTGTTTTTATTTCTTCCATTTAAATTTGGTTTTCGATTATTAAACGTTATTGAGTCAAGAGATTTATATCGAAGTAAAGCAGCTCGATTAACACGTTCAATATCAGCTGTTGATGACGATGAAGATGATGATGGCGATGATAAATTTTCTTTTCCACCTAAATATTCTCTACTTGTTGATTTTTGTTGTCGATAAGATTTATTCAAGTCATTATGTATTGTTGGAGACATAAATGATGATGGTTCTTGATATAAATCAACACTTTTCGAACGTTTCATTTGTTTACGTTTTTGAAAACGACGACGAGATGGTTGTTGTTGTCCACTATTTATTAAGTCATCTTGTAATTGTTGTTGTTCTTGCTCAATAATGCCTGAACGGTTTGGTTTTTCTCTTTGTTGTTGATAATCATTGATTACGGTTGTTAATGCAGGTCGATAATGATAGGAAGTTGATGGAACATAATTATCATGACCTAATATGGGCGAAAATGTGTGCTAGAAAAAAAGAAACCAATTATGTTTTCGTTTTTTTTTTAATGGAAAAAAATAATTGAATTCGATCATGTTATCTGATAGGGCTATTCTTACCATGCTAGAATGAAATTCTCCCTGCGTAGGTGATGGATATTTTTGTTGAAAATTATTTGTTGATGAAGTCAAACCAGTAGTACGTCCATTATATGATGGAATATTAGCAGATGGTAATTGATGCAATGAACCGTGCGAAAGCGATTCAGATAATAACATTCGGGGTGTTATATATGAAGCAGAATTAGATAGAGGTTGAGAAGAAAGTGTTGGATATGCAGGATTAGGCGTAAGAAAATCTGAATGATGAACATTAGGATGACGAATCATGCCACCAAGGGAACCTGCCGATGAGGATGTTGATGAGTTCGTTGGTGTATTTCCCATGCTATCAAAATTAATACGTGCTTTTAATGGTACTGCTACTGTTGCTGTTGTTGTTGTTATTGCTGCTGGTGCTGTTGTTGTCGTTGTCGTTGTCATTGTCATTGGTTGTGATGTTGATTGATATAGTGGACGCACTGTATTTGTATTTATTGAATAAGGTTCGACTTTTGCGACATTTCTTGGACGTATTGTTGTTGAATCATGATCATTTAAACGGCGAAAACAATAAGCATCATGTGAAAGTTCTGATGAAGGCATTAAACTGCTATTGTTCGGACGACTACCCAATTCTGGACTAAAATGCAGATATATAAATAAACAAATGCTGATCAATCATATCCAATATGTCAACAGAAAATAATAGAACAAGAAAAAAAAAAGACTTATATAATATACATGCATACACAAACTAATTGCTCAGATCAACACTATCTTAAGGCATAATAAATGGTAATAATAAACTTGCTTTAAAGCATGAGTATTGTCGAGTCAAAAGTAAATCCCCAAGATCTAATAACAATATGTAAGAAAAGAAGAAACATAGTTTTGATTAGACGTGAACGAAGACAACATGAATATGAATTTCTATTGTATTTATTTTTGATTCCTGATTTATTCATTTTACAGCAAAATAAGATCTTTACAAGTTAATGTTATTCAAAATAGTACTTGTTAATATTTCTGCTTATTCAACAAATGATAGACAACTAGTTACAAGATGTCATATATATGTGTAAATTGCTATGTATGCGTAGTCTATTTCATTGTATGTTCAAGTTGCAGAGATAAATAACGAAAATTGTCGACCATTTTTCTGTGATTATCTTATTGATTAGTTTCTTACAAAAGAGCAAAAAGAAACGGAACTTTCAGCTTTCTTTGATTGCTATTGCTTAGGGGGGGGAGTATTACATATAAATAGTCTAATAGTTCTACATTTACTTTCAACACTACATCAGATTTTTTTTCCATCATTATCTTCTACTATTTCGTAATCTATTCCTATGTAAGACGAGATAGTCCATGTTTAATCACTTTCACAAAAGACCTAGATAATTATCCATTGTACTGGTCATAGTGTTGAGAAACATGAATTTTTTCTGACAAATGATGAGTGATGTATTAGAAGAAAAAAATTATAAAAAAAGACTGTCCAAACGAGTTGTGGGCGATATAGAGTGTTAATGGATGATGCATTTGTCTATGTCATTCACTAGTGTATAATCCAAGGTCGTCATAGCACCCGATCTAACTGTCAATCAAATATGCATATGTTTTTTCTGTACTCTGATCTTATCAATTCTATAGATTGTTTATATTTATCTATGAATTTTATAGGTTATTAAATTGCGTACCTATCAATTGTTTTTTGACTTTTGAGTATTGGTTTTTTATTAATAAATGGTGACGTTGGTGTAACATCTTGAACAATAGTTGTTGGTTTATTTATTATTTGTTGTTGAGATTCAATTGAATTTAATATTGGAGGAGAATGTTGAACAGATGATGATGTTAAATTAGTTTTATTATTAAAATTTAAACGTTGACTAAGATTTGAATCGATTGAATCATGTCGATGACTATTATTTATAGACGAATTATTAGTTAAATCAAGTGATGATTTTGTAGCAAATAATTGTTTTAATTTTTGTACACATGAACCAGTATTAATAATTGGTGCTGAATTTTCATCAACATCATCAATATTATCGTCTTCTTCATTATTTGTACTATTAATTCCCATTGAACTTTTACTTCGACCAAGTGTTATTCGATGAAATTCTTTTTCTTGTTGTTGATTATTAACAATTGATGATGGTGAAGGTGAACGAACAGGGGTTTGTTCTTGTTGTAAACGTAAATCCCATTCAGATTTACTTAATGCTGAACATACACGTTTTGTTCCAATTGTAATTAATGGTTGATAATTAGTGGATGTATTTTCATTTATTAATGGAATATGTGGTTCAATTTCAATTGTTAATGGTTCTGTTTGATGAGGTTGAACAATAAATTCTGAACGTGATTTTGATGTATTATATTTAAGTATTGGTCGTAGGGAATTATTTATCGATGCTGATGGTATTGGTTCAGGTTCATTTATTGCTTGTTGACGTTGAAGACGCGGTATAGACGATTGTCTTTGAGGTATTTCATCTTCATATGTTGTAGTTAATGATCGACGTGATAAAAATGGAGAAGAATCGGGTGTTTTTGAAGCAACCGTACTCCATACACCTCGTGTATTTTCAAGTGAACGACGTGCTTGAATACCAGTAATATTTGAACCTACTGGATCATAACGACGAATTAAACGAAGAACATTTGAATCCATCATAATAGTTGATTTATTATTATTACCTTCTCCAGGAATGGAAGATGAAGAAGGAATTTTTGTTGATTCATCAACATCAACATTCTAAAAAAAGAAAACAAAATATTTAAATAAATTATGACCTTGAACTAGTTGTTAGAATGTATAAGATGCACATCATATAGTAGTCTGTTTCATATACAAGAAGTAGAAGGGGGTCTGGAAAAAAAAAATCTTGCTCGTCCATCTTTCTTCTTTTATTTTCACACGACAAATAACTCAGCGTCGATAGGAAAAAAAAGACAGAGAAAAGAAAAAAAGAAGAAAGAACGAAGGGAAAACGATATTGGCATCCTACGTATACGTACGTACAGATTGTTCTAATGATCAGACGCGTGTGCGTCCAAAAGAATATGGTAGCAATAGCTATCGGAAGAAAAGAAGCAAGAAATGGCAATAGAAATAACAGCGAGCCACTATCATCATTATCCATTATCGTCTTGCTGTCTTGCTATCATCCATAAAATAGTCGAAGAAAGAAAGAGCACCGTATGTGTCCCTGAACTGCCCAAGATATAACGCTTACGATAGTCAATTGATATCTTGTAGAAAATAGAAATGTCGATCAAAATTGATGAATTTTCTTAACCTACCAATAGAATTTTATTTCCTTTTCTTAAACATGCAAATGGTTTTTGTTGTTCAGATTGTTTTTGAACATAACGATAACCTCTTTGACCTTCTTTTGTTGAAGTAATGGTGCTATATTTAATACTATCATTGTTGTTATTGTTGTTGTTGTTGCCGTTTTGACTCTTTGTTACTTGGATTGGTAAGAAAACGGTTCCGACATTTACTGAAGATGCAGAAGCTGAAGACGAAGAAGAATATGAGGAAGAATATGATAATGATGATGGTATCGTAGAACTAATAACCATTGCCATATCGCTATTTATAATATCAACTGGAATCGAACGATTTAATGGTTTCTATAGAAAGAATAAAATAAATACATACATTTCGTTCATATTTAGGTGCATAAATATAGATGTACCTGATTGAATGAGGTACTATTCATAGGAGGTGGTGATTTTTTTTTAATAATAATCATTGATGATGATGGCATTCCACCTAATTTTCGACGTCCATTGATAATTAATGGTCGAAAATCCATTGATTTTATTTCTGAATTCGATAATGTTGCTGGTATTCGATAGGAGTTAGGATTTGTTTGTTGACTTGTAGAAATATTTTGACTTGTTAAAGATTTTCCTATTATTGGCTTTTCATACGTTTGATTACTTACTGAACAATGTATAATGGTGTCTGGAGTAGATCTATTTGTGATTGTATTTCGACGTTTTGATTGTTCATATTCATCAAATGGAATACATTTTCGTTTTGTTAACACATGTAAATTTTCACAATTAGATTTTGGACTCGATACATATAACTTACTAGAATTACTTCTCATTATTTGTCTTGGTTGTTGATGCACATTGTTCTTCAAATGATCATAGATATCCGATGCTGGTGACATATTCACTATAGAAATCTACATAAATGATAATGAGAAAAGAATAAATCAAGAAAAAGAAAGTTTCTTGCTGACTGTACGCATATTTAAAGTCATCAGTATATTGAGAACATTTAAAAACAAATGGTAGGAAAAAAAAGAGGATATACATATGTAATATCCTCATACTTTCTTTGAAGGAGAAGATTGAAAGCATCACATCATACGACTGTCCAAATATTCGATTTCGTTGAAGTATTATCCGCTTAAATGACGATACTAACATTGAATGTTGTTCTTTGCCTGCGAATGTCTTACTTCAACACAGAAATAGAACAGCAGAAGGAAAGAAATAGTAAAATGAAGAACAAAAAAAAGGAGGCTAAGAGCTACAAATTGAAAGACAATATACAACTGTACGACAAGAGAAAATGAGAGAGAGAAAGAGACACACAAAATAAACATACATATATATGCATACAAGGCGAAAGTTTTCTTGCCTAATCAAGTTGAATATGTGACGAACGTTTTGGGTATTCATATGAAGACTATAACTGCAGTCAAAACTATTCACTAAGACTGTATGTATTATAAAACCCAACAGGTGTTCATAGACTTTTTTTTTTTGAAATTTTATGTTAAGTAAACAAAAATAAAGAAGAACCTATTCAACAGCAATATCTCACAAAAGAAAAAAGGATTAGTTAAAAGATAGATGCATTGTACAATGGACATGAATAGTAAAGTGTACAAGAAAAGAAAACGACCGAGAGCATACATTAGCTACATATATATGTCAATGTTATAATATTAGTCCTTCAACCTAAATTCAATTGGTATCAAAACGACAAGTGTAGGTGTATATATGTATTAAATACAATGTATTGTCTCTCGATCAACAAATTATGTTTTATGCAATGGTTGATCTTACTTTCTAGACAGAAAGAAACCAAGAAAATGATCGAGAAAAAAAAGAAAAACAAAAATTATTTCTATCAATGTCATATTAAGCTAAACAATACAGGTATATATTCATGTCGGACAAATTTTCTTTTTTTCTGTAAGAAAATAAATGCTAGGAATAATAGCCTTGAAAAAGTACAAATAAAACAGGTATTTTTGTGTACATTGGTTCAACTGATTAAATCATATGAACTAATTCAAAAAGAAAAACTGTTCGATTAGAAAAGATTTTTGAACGTGTAAAATAGACAGACAAACAATTTGAACGATAAATCTCGTTCGTTCTCTCCCATTGAAAATGGTTAATGAGATCTCAATTTGTTCATCCCAATATACATATTGTCTATTGACATGACATTTTGTTGCACGACAATGTATAACAACTACTTGCATATTGTCGAGTCTTTCTCATAGTACTAATCAATAATAGTGATAGTTACCAAAGAAACATAATTAATACCTGCATGCCAATAAATTTAGTGACAGATGTTAAGTTAATTAAAGTACAAACGAGATGTAATGTGTAGATATCGACAATAGAGATTGTAAGATATGTGTGTTCTAATAAGTTTCGGTTTGTCTCATCTTTATATCTCGTTTTTCTCTTTTCTACTTATTACAATGAGTGGTAAACGAATCAATCATGCGCATAATAAGAATATTTATATATATATATATATGATTGTACTAGCAAGATTGTATTCATAGTTTGCAAGCTAGTCAAAATAAAAATAACAAACAAAAAAAAAAACAGAATAGGAAATGTTCAAGTGTGCAAGTCTGTTTCTCATTTAATCTCTATTGTTTTATCTTTTACTTGCCGTTAGATGATTTGATGATTTGATAGACGAGAATTTCTTCATTTCGTCAGGTAATAAGCAAAGATTTTATCAATGTTGCCTATACATATGAATCAATCATAATGTCTAACAAAATCGTTTTGTCTATGTGTCAACGAGAAACTTATGTGTTCATTCACTTTTCTTCCTCTTATCAATGACGAGAATAGACATATACAAAATATCATACATATATATGTATATATAATAGAAAAAATAAAAATGTCTAATCAAAAACGGTTGCAATAAGCAATAAAAGTGCTGCATGACCTTCTCTCATATGGATTCCATTTATAAGCAAGCGCAAAAAGACGATGATTGGCATCTCTTCTATAGACATGTCATTGAAGATTGCGCAAGTGATCTGTCATCGACACTTGTGTGTCGATGAAAGTATACGCATATGTACCAGATGATATGCTGATCTTGACAAATGAACATATTTTTTCAGGCTTCTTTTCAATCTGACCTAATCCGGTAGAAGGTTACTTTAAGTTGTAGCATTAATAACAATTTAAATAGTTTTAGTGTTCATTTTCTTCCTTCTTTGAACATTTAATTTCTTTCTGCAATTATTTACTATGTTCCTTTAATGATTTATTTATTCTTCGAGTAGAGAATTTGTTCATGACAACTCTCAACCTTCTCTTGTTATTCAATGATACTTCAAAGATCGATAATGGTGTAATTAGAGAAGCAGAAGCATGATTGAATCGCTTTAGGTTTTCTATGTAATTAATACTTGAGTATTTTACTAACAATTGTTTTTCGAGTATTCATTTTATCCGATCATCAAGATAAATTATATTTAGTTAATCATGCAATTCTGTTTATATACAATGCTGAATACATGATCAAAAGTAATCCTCTGATTGCGATGAGATTGCAAATAGTTCAATTAGGTTTTATTCAACGGAAATAAAATAACTGATAAAACAGATTATTTTAAAACAAAAAATTGAAAAGACGAATTTTTTAATCATTCATATTTAGCAAAACTATCCTGATAAAATCACATGTGACACGCGAAATTGCCCATTAGATGTTAAATATGATGAAACTTATAATAGAGTTACTTTAGATGTAGATACTATCTTTAGTGATGGCGTAATCAAGGATGGGCTAAGTCGGACGCCACCCTATCACTGAAACAAAAAAATGTAGTAATTACTATCATTAACACTATATTGCATGAGTTATCCTCAAGATTGTTAGATTCTACCCTATCATCTATGATATTCTCGTTGCGTCACTAATCTCTAGTAATTTATGGCATTTATTAGGCGAGTAAGCATGTTGTTAGTCGAAAAAATTTCTTCAACAACACACTTCATCGATAGTAATCTATCACGAGAAAAGTTAATTTTAACATAACGTTCTTACTTTTATAGAAAAAAATAAATCGTTGAATTTAAATATTATACAATCATTTTATTAAAGAAAACATAAGTAGAGAAATAAAAAAGAACAACAAGAACATATAGAAAATATAGTTTGTGTTCTAATTTTTGCTTTCCGACCAAAGAATGAAAGACTCTCAACATATTAACTGATATTATTTTACTACATTTCAAAATTGAACTATTAGAGAGTGTTTAAAATCTAAAACATATGAAAATTAGAAAAGTATTCACAGTGAAAAGTCTCAAACTAAAGCTTTCGAATCTACTAGTTCATTTTCATCTAAAACTTACCTAAACTTAAGTCCTTTATTCTCATAATTTGACCACAAACAAAGCATGTTGCACTTTAATCATAAGAACTAATCAGCACTTGATCGGTCTTCATATGGTGAGATTAGAAGGTCAATATAGATTTTTTCTTCAAGTAAGAATTTCTCAACATAGATAAAATAGTTTTTTGCTTAAGATCTGTCATTCGATAATTCCGAACTGCCTTTATCATCAGTATAAATTCTGTTTCAAACAGTTTTAATTTGCCTGATTGATGAAGTATTTCTAGTCTACTCTTCACGTAAGAGTTGATGGAAATCATCAAAAAATGACGTATATCTCTAGCTAATCTCAACCATTAGTCATAAAGTTTTCTCTAGTGTGTGCTCTGCTCTAATCAAGTTTTTCTTGAAAACTTTACCATAGTAGTCATAAATGAAGACAAGACTTATGCTGAGATCGTCTCAGACAATAGAGGCTTCCCTGCGCCTTGAGATTACAGCGGATTGGAGTATCCTATTTGAAATACAATACAGATATGAGAATTTGTATTTGTTAATAAAGAGAATGAAGTTTCAAGTATTTAAACAGTCGAAAAAGTCTTTATTGATTCCTATAGAAAAAATCTCTGATTTCATTGTAAATCCATTGTATTTTAAGGCCTATTGATTTCAGATTGTTGCTTGCGATCATAGTTTATTGAGTTTTATTTGTAGTCAAAATATCAGGAAAAATTATTACAGTTTGTATTTTTTAACCTGGTAGCGCGACTTCTTGCGACTACTGTAAAAATTTATGCTGAAGATGAACTGATAGATTCTAAAGCTTTGTCATCATTATACCAACAATAAACTCTACAATTTAGTTGTATATATATACAGAGAATCAAACAATACTTCAATGATTAATACCGATTATTGCATTCATAATAATTCGTTAAACTAAAGCTAATTGTTTCAATTCATCAAAGGAAATCAAATCAAACCTGAGACTGTTATTTGACATTTTTATTTTCTTTTTATAAAAGAATAATTTTCAATAATACATCTTTCAAAGTAAATTTTCTGTCAGAAATAAATATTTCGTTTTGTTCATTATTGATCAACTAACTCACAAAGTTTTCTTAAAATACATTTCATTTGACGATGATGACGATTTCAATGGTTTTTTTTTTCCATTTTATTGAAGAAT
Source organism: Rotaria sp. Silwood1 (assembly GCA_905250075.1). Taxonomy (NCBI): domain Eukaryota; kingdom Metazoa; phylum Rotifera; class Eurotatoria; order Philodinida; family Philodinidae; genus Rotaria; species Rotaria sp. Silwood1. The sequence goes on from CAJNOP010000016.1 coordinate 1,234,458, forward strand.
AAAGTAGCAAGATATTTATTTCGTGATATTCCATGTTGAATTATTAATAAAAATGAGATCTATTTATCAACATTGCAACAAGAGATATGTTCTAATAATGTGAATAAAACAAATTAAGTTTAGCAATTAACAATGATGCACCATTGAAATAGTTTATTATTATTGAATAGATAGTGTACTAAGAATCTTTTAATGCTGTAGATACCAACTTTTTTTATTCTCAATTGGTTTGTTATGATAAATTAGAAAGGTTTTTGTTCAACATGATAGAATGAATTATCCGATTAACTTTTGTCCTTGTTAATAATATGTGTAATAATTATTACCACATGCTATGCTTTGTTCTATTTGCTTTCACAGTCACAATTTGTGTAATTGTGATTTTTCATTCAAATAAAAAAACAAAGAAAGAATGCATGGGTTTCATCAGGAGTATCCTCGAGCGAAGATCACCCCAAATTTTGAAAGATTTTCATTTTTTCTTCCAGCATAATTACACGATTTTCTTCGTTTTCTTGCTCACTAATTCCCACAACAAGAAGTGACCTCCAATCATGATGAATTCAGGACATTCCTAGGTAAAATAACATCGACTAATTATAATGATGCTAGTTGTATTTTTTGCATCAGATGAAATATATGTTACTTGAAATAGAGTCAAAAATTTCTTTTATAAATCGATCAAGAAGTAACTTCTTACATATTGTCATGATTTTTCTAAAATTTATACATGACAATAAAGAATTCGACAATACTAATGACAAATTGCAGACAACGTCAAATGTTGATCTTATTTTCTTTTCGAATAGTTAAATATACTTCGATTGTTCCAAAAGAATTCAACATTAAGTAAAGGACAAGAAAGTAATTTTACTTAGATATATAAATATTTCTTGGTAGTTGTTATTGTTATTATTAACTATTAAAGTTCTGTACAACGAAAATGAAAAAAAATATAGCACAATAAAAAATATTCTAGGCAAAGAAGAAATATAAACACTTGTATGCTATACCCGTAAGCAAGAAATAAATAATTATTGGCAGTGGTTAGTTACATTGACCCTACCTGAGAAATGGAAAAGAGAATGACACAGAAAACAATGGTAAATTTACATACACAAAACAGGTGAAAATCAAATAACCTAACTACAAAATTTAATTGATAAGCTATAGACTGTGTCATAAAACAGAACATTTCTTAGTGCATATGTACATTTAGAAAAAACGAAAAGAGCGTTATACGTCATGTTAACGATGTTATGAAACGAAACATACATTGAAAGTTCACAACAATTAACTACACGAAATTAAAAGTAAACAAAAGCGTGCAATACTAAAACGAAAGAAAAAGTCCATTAACAGCACATTTACATTCAATTTCCTGAGTTATATTGTTCGCTTTTTTTCTCTTATGAATCTTTTTTTTCTCTCTCACACACCTTTTTTTTTTGTTTCTATGTTTATAAACAATTGATAACTTGTTTTTCATAGAAGAAATTAATTTGTGCTGTACGCATCTGACGACAAAAACAAAAAATTTAGAAAGAGAGGGAGAGAGAAGGATTAAAGAATCATATTATATAAAACAGAATTCTTATTTTTCTGTCTCCTGGTATTTTTCTTTTCGTGATATATAATAACACGCTTATATTAAATATCAGTTATTGAAGAAGATTAACATGCATAAAAAAACAATCAATTTTTTATATACAAAATTTGTCAATACTGAAAATGAATAAAAAGAATATGAAATAGAATTTTTTCATTTATATATATATATATATATTTAAAAAATAGGCCATTTGAGCTTTGGATGTCATTTTTATGTTAGCGTTCCATACAAAATGTATCATCACAATTAATTGGATCAACGGAAAGATCAGCCGCATTGAGCAACTGAATAATAAAACGAAAATAAAAAAAAACAAACACATTAAGATAAAAATTGACATACAAAATCATCGTCATTCAACTGTAAATCAGTTGGATCAAGTAAATTATCAAATGAATCTGAAAAATCATTGGCCAATTCTTTCGATAAATCTAATTTTGAACTGTCAGCATCTACGAAAGAAAAAAAAACATTGAATGACTAAGAAAATTTTAAAATTTGGTCTATAGTGTTTTTCTAAACAAATATCAATATCCAATATACCATAAATCACTAGTGAAACAGCATCTAAGTTTAGCAATTGTAATATATCGAGTCATCTCTTTAGGATCGAAAAACAAAATTATTTTTCTTAAATATTTCGGATCAATTTATGTGTATCATTCTTCGACATACAGTCAATCTAAGAGCGTAGTCTTACTTAAGCTATATTATTATAAAATTTTGTTAACGATAATAATTATTCTCTAATGGCCTGTCATTGTTGACAAGTTCAATAGAATTTTTTTCATTTGGTTGCAAGTACTATTTTTTTCTTCAAGATAGTACAAAAAAAAAATCACTTTTCAGTAAGAAGTCACCGATATACTTGAAATGTAAAGCATGTAGGTCGTAACAAACTATAAAATACGCAGTTTTTTTTCATAGGAAATTAGAATTTACAAATATAAAAAGATTCCGAAGATTATTTTTTGCTTTTAATAAAAGAATTTAATATCATGGGAATCCTATTAATCTCGAAACATGCGATAATGTTCATCTTTTACAGGATATTTTTCTAGATTATAAACTGTCCTTTTATACTTGAATGTTTACAGTAATAAACATCAGAAAATATTGGTTGTTAATAAAAATAATTTTCTATAAGATATTTAATTCGAGCATGGGACAAGACTTTTATGTCGTTCTGATGTTCTGCTCCACCACTCATCAACACCAGTGAAAATGTGAAACATCATTTTGTCATACGATCTTATGTGTTTTGCATTGAAGCACAATAGTGAATAAGTGAACTGTTAATTAAACTTTCAAGACTAGTGTATTCAGTTAAAAATTAAGTAAGACATCTTCAACATTGAAATAAAAGAAGCGGAGAATTGAAGAATGACAGTTATGATTACACATTTAATATGCAAAAAGTACCAGCTCGATAAATATTTGAGTTTATAAGATAATAGACATAAAACAGCAATTTATTCATTTACAACTTGAACATAAAATAGAAAATTTTCAATTTCCATTGGATACATCTCGATCAATTCATTTTCTAACAGCTATTCCTTGAAGTAGCAAAAAAAAAGTTCTTTGAAGTATAACTATTTATAAAAATAAAACTCGAAATTTTATTTGAAAATGACAAAAAAAAAGAAATACTTTCCCGATCCGCCCTTATATGATGAGACAGAATTGTAAGTAACTTTTGTTTTGTTCTGCAACACAAAACAAATAAAAGGTGTGTGATATGAACAACCTCTTATTGATTCGAAATGTTTTTCTATTTATATTGAAAGCCCATTTTTCGATGAATCATTATGCAGTATCGATATTCAGAAGTGTCCTGAAACTAGTTGTATTGAAAACAGGAGACTTGAGTATTTATTAGGAAATTGATGAGCTCAAAAAATACAACACTCCTGTTTATATTGACAAACAAATGCACTCGATTTATTAAAAAAAATTACTTAAAATTTAGTTTATGTATATATATATAGGAAATGATGTGGATATAAGAATAGGAATTTACAAGCATATATTATGCTGGAAAATGTATCAAAAATAAGAGTAAGCAAAAAAACAACGAACGAAATCTAATACACATTTGTGTATATCAGATCAAATATAACCGTTTGTGAAATAAGAGAAAAAACATACTAAAAATTATTGAAGTAAAGAAACATTTTATGCTTTTCTTTTAATCGTGTAATCAACGGAGTGTTACTTTTTTGAAGTGAGATGTATGGTTTAACGTTTTCTTTTTATGTTTTTTCAATAAAAATGATTCTTTTTAGTATATCTTAATCAAGAACTTTGATACTCTAATCAAAAATAGAGTTTATAGCTTTCGAAATTCAAATAAGTTTTTATTTTTACCAGTTAAAATTATATTTGGAATAGTTGGACTTTTTTGATTGGTTACTGTTGTTGTTGTCATATTCATTGTTGGTTGATTATGACAATAAGATGATGATCTAAAGTATCAAAACAAAAAAATAACATAGTACTTTCATTATATGAAATGAAAAATATAGAAAAAAAAAAACAAAACTTTACACATCATCCAAAAATTGTGGAAAAAAATTTTTTTGCTGTTGAAGATCATTTGTCACATTAGATGTTTTTGGTGATGAATTATTATGTTGTTGTGATGAAGGTGAAGGTGGTTGTTGTTGTTGTTGTTGTTGAGCATAAAAATTATTATCCTTATATATGTAATTCAACTATTTTCTATTTTATTTAAATGAAACAAAGTTTTTTACCAATGTAATTTGGTCCAAATGATTTGTTATTGTAAAATAAACATTTTGATTATCTGTAGATTGTTGCTGTGGTGAATATGATGTAAGATCATTACCGGGACTTTGCAAAAAATGAGGAGAATTTTGTGGTGAATAACTTGATTGGGATTGTGGGCTTTGTGGTTCAATACGATGATGAGTTTGTTGAGTCTTAAATTGATTTCAATTAATAAATTTTCTAAAAATAAACAACAAATAAACTTACTGAAGAAACATCAGGTGATGGAGAATTGTGTCGACGTGGTGATGCTTGTCTAGCATCACCAATTGGACTATGACGTCGACGCATACTTGGACTTTGTTTTAATGGACCTATTCTTGATGATGATTGTTGTTGTGGACCCTAAAAATTTATCATATATTAAAACACTGTGTTTTTTTTTAATGACTATTTCATACCAAAACGTATATATCTCCATTGCTATTTTCTTGTGGTGACGGTGAACGATAAAATTGTTGTGCTGAAGATGTTGATGATAATTGTTGATTATTATAGGGACTTCCAACACGTAAATCAGGTAATGAACCACCACGTGAATTTTGATTTGGTGGTAACAAGAGACTATTTGAATTATTATTTCCACTATTATATTGTGAATTTAAAGCTGTATGAGTTGATGGAGCTATAAGATTTTGTTGTGGCACGGATAATGTTTGTATTGATGGATAAAAAGTATTTGTTACATTATTATCATAATTATTATTATTTAAATCATAATAATTGTGTGGTTGCAATTGTGAATTTGATATTTGTAAATGATGAGATTGATCATGAATATTATATGGAATTGTTTCATATTGAATATCATTGACATCAAAATTTAATTGTTGGTCTGAATAAATAAAAACAAATGAAAATTGTATTTAATAAAAAAAAAGCTTTAAATACAAACTATTATTTTCATTATCAAGTTGAGCATGATAATGTGTAATAGGTGTTGGCATCACAGTTTGATGAAGACATGAATCTGAATGAGTTCTATAATGAAAATAAAAATAGTCAACTAGAATTTCATTTATATTGTTTTTCATTTTGCTATTACCGTCTCCATGATGAATTATCAGGTGGTAATAATAATCGATTGGAACCATTGCTATTTTCAATCTAAATTAATAGCACTTTATATTTATACTTGTTAAGATATTCATAACCTACTTTTATAGATTGATTAAAATAATTGTTACTATTTGAATTATTTATCCCATTTGGTATCTAATAATAGCCAAAATAAAGCATTTTATAATTTATTAAATTAGCTTTACTTCATATGTTGGTACAGGTACATCTAATTTACTCTTTATTGATGGCACACGATCAGCCTTCTAGAAATAATATGGTTTTTTTTTTTCAAATATATTTCCGTTTTATTCTATTTATATTTTTTCGCATACTTGTTTAGCAGCCTCAACTTCATAAAGAATTGTATTAAATGCCGCATCACCTTCCGCTTGTTTTTGTTGAATGAGAGCAATTTTTTCAGCAAATTTACGTGGACTACTCATCGTGAGTATTAATAATATGAGGTAATAGAAATAAGGAGTACTATATTAAACGAACCAAAAAGAACGTAAGAGACACGGTGAATATTAAGCAGAAGGAAGCAAAAAAAAAAAGAAAACGACGAGAGATGAAGAAAGCAAAAAAAATAAAAATGCAAAATCTGAAAGAAAAATAATCAATGAATATGTACAAATGAGAACAAATGAGAAAAAAAAATAGAAATATGTAACTTACAGAATAATTTATTTGTCAATACAATGAATAGGAATTGAATTCATTTTTTGATAGAAATCCATCAATCGAACTATGGCATTGTCATTATTTTTATTTAATATCTTAAAACAAATAAAAGAAAGAAAAGAAAAATTACTTTGAAAAGCAAACAAATAGCGATATGCACCTTTTTTTTTTTTTTTTTTATAATCACGATTTTATTTATTTATTTTTTTTTGTTTCTTCAATGATAAACTGAATAAGTATGCTGACGCATGACGTGTCCTTCAAAAATATAATTAGAATATTATCCAAGTGAAAATCAAGATAAAATACATAGAGTTTAATCTCAAAGAAAACAAGAGAAAAAAAAAATGAAACCTATGAATGGATCAAATAGAATGGCATAAATCTTTTCTTGAGATTTATGTTGATAAGTTTTACTTTGTTGTTATTTGAAAAAGTGTACATGTTTTTTTTTCGGCAATAAATTAACCAATAAGAATGATTAAGTATAATTTTGTAAAGTTCTGTTCAAATGAAAATTTTTTAATGATAAAAGAAAATTTTCTAAATATAATTCATCACTTTTTTATGAATTATATTTGACACGACTCTATCGTCAATTATTTATTAGTGGCTGAATAGACCAATGAAAATTTATTTAAAATTAAAGAATTTATTATTCTGCTTATTTTCTCATAGGATTAGATTTATTATATGATTACAATACAATTTTTATTAGTATAGAATCTATTTTCTCAAAATATTTCAGTCTCTTATAAGATAAGTATTCTATCTAATTGAGACACATGGATGATTTGGATGGAGGAAGGGCAAGAGGCATGTGACACTTACCCAATCAAGAAAAGTTCTTATTTTTCCCAATGGAACCGAAAATTTTTTATGTGTTCACCCTCTCAAAACATTGCAACTGCTCCCCAAATGTTAACGGACTCGGATCAGTCCTATAGAGATAAATAAATTAGAGAAAAGTATTCATACAGCAAAGAAGTTTTATCATATCATAGATGTACAAAAAGGGCATCTATGATAGATAGAAATATAACTATAACATTGATTATAGCTACATCATAAATGTCTATCATGAGACTATTTTAGCTGTAAAGTAATTATTAACATTTTCTTATCAGAACACTTGACATAAACAATTTTTTTCTATTGAAAACATCAACTAATATGTCACATCATAATCTAATTAATTCTACATGTTATAATGAAACTCTAAATTGTTAAATAATGGTATTTTCATATTGAGCTACCTGTTTATTGAATCTACAAACAGTCTTGTCAACTTCATGTAAGATTATAACATCTTGCATGTACTATGAAAAAGGGATATATGTCATAGAGGAAATTAATCTTAAATAGAATTCGTTTTTTTAATTAGGCGCCATTCTAAAAAATATTTTTTTTTTTATAATAAATTCTAATATTCTTTTGCATTAAGAAAACAAAGCACATACCTGTTGTGTCTTTTTTATTAGAAAGAGTATTCATTTTCATTTATTCATATTGTATAATATGCACTGATTACTTCTTTTGCATTGACATCCGACAATGATTTCCGAAAGTATTTTTATGCATAAGCAAAATAACATTTAAAACTTTTAGACTATTGAAGTTCTAGAGAAGACAGTTATTATTATACTATAGAAAATACATAAGTTGAAAAGTCTTTCGTTTTGAGATTGAAAAGTAGTTCAACAAAACTTACTAGCATCATAGATGAATCATACTCAATTCGAATATAAATAAATATAAATAAGAAAAGTTATAAGCTTAGAAAGTATTAGTGTTGACATGATTACAGATTTTCTTTTCATCAATACTCACACTCAAGATTCTCATTTGAGCGTTTTCACGTTTATTTAGAAAGCACAAGAATCAACTATTTTTATCATAAAAGATACGTCAAGACACTCAAAAAAACAGCAAATCTTACGTTGTGAAAACGTGCAAAATTGTTTTTTTCTACAATATTTTGACTTGTTTTACAGATAAGAATGTCTTTTTAAAGTGTGGTATATGTCAGAAATATAAAAAGAAAAAATGTTATACGTTTTCCAGATGTAAACGTTTGCCTTCCTCTTTGAGCGTCTTAATACATATTTTATGATGAAATTAATTAGCTGGTTTTAGTATTTTCTGAGTGAACACGAAAGCAAACTATATTTAAGATATTTAAACGTGTTTTCAGAAATTCTTATTCACTTGAGACGTTCTTTACTCAATATGTTTTTTTGATATTTTTTTTAATTTTGAAATCTTTTAAAAATTCTGTTTAATTTTGTCTGAATCTCAACTTTTTCTGATACATATTTACTTATAACTCAAGTACTTCTATTTGATAACACACTTTCTCTTATCTATAAACAATGTTTGGAAGTATAACAGATCACAATAACTTATAAGAGATCAAAGTACTTTATAGAAAAACATAGTGTACATTTTTTCTTCAAAAAAAAATGAACTATGAGTGAACTTTGAACGAATACAATTTGTTTTTCTACTAAAAATCTATCGACCACTAGAAACTTTTTATTTCATACAAACTGCATTCAAAAGTCAGTTTCTGATGTGTATCGATAGAATAGGCGATGATTTCTGTAGCGTTACCAACTGGTTACACGACTGTAAATATGAGCATAAGGATAATTACGATTTCTATGACTTGTATAAAAGGCATGTCTTCATGTATTTTCTGTAGGCACATACTAATCTGAATACAAAACAACAATCATAAGAATCCATATTGCATTTTTGTTCGCAATACTGCCGGTATACTAGTAGTAGATTGTCGGTCAGTGACCAAATATCGTTGTACCACAGTAGAGTAGCTATCAGACAATAACCAACAGTCTATGAATAGTTATTCTAAAACAACAATAAATAAAATTTATAATAAACTTGTTCATATGAAAATATTTCAGATAAATGGCGTCACATCGTTTCGAAGTAACGCTTGTACCTGAATCAAATCCTAATGTTTCATCAATTGAACAATCTGAAATAATTCCATCAATTCATATTGAAAATGAAACTCCATCACCACTGCCACCATTACCTACTTCTCTTTCATCAATTTATGAAAAGAATAAAAATCGAACATCATCACGATTATTCAGTGCAGCTTTACTACGAAAATCTTTAGATATTCGTCGTCGTGCTACAATTGCAGCAGCAGCTGGATCTACTAGTGAGCAACTAAAAAAGAGTTCATCAGTCGATGCTATTCATAAAACTGAATCGAAATCGAGATCTCCATCTGCAACTAGTCGAACAGATATTACTACCGGTAATGACGTTGAAGAATCTGATACATATTCAACAGTGCAATCAAATAATTATGATACAAATCCATTACGTATAACAAATAAATTTCTTCAAGAACTTCGTGCAAAACGTCGAGAATTACGTGAAAAATCAAAAAATATATCCATTGATCAACGTATAGATTTAAATCGTCGACAAAATCAACGATCAATTATACGTGCACAAGATATATTTGATGTACATTTTCAATTAAATGATGATGATGATGATGAGCAATTACCATTATTAGAACCAAATTTATATACTGAAGAACATCAAGAAAAAATTCGTAATGATATTTATAATGAATTAAATCGTCAACGTACAAAACAATATCATAAATATAAAAGGCATTTATTATTGGGTCGATCATTATTAATGTTTATGACATCATTATTAGCATTCATGAGTTTAACATTAATCTATGTTGTATTCGATTTCTATAAGCGAGCAAATTATTCAGATGCAAAACTACCAGAAAACAAATTTATATCAATGATTCATGATAAAACAACAAATTTAAATTGATCAGATACAATAAACATCCAAGACTTTAGTCGTATATTAGATATATATCTTATGCATGTTTATCGCTCAATGCAAATCGATTTTTCATAGATCATATTTTTCAAATTGTAATTTACTATCTGCAATATACTTTTGTTTTGTCACTATTATGATATAGACAGTCACTGTAGCTTTGTCTGTATGTAGTTTGTATTTATTTTAAATAAAGAATGAATTTAGTCATGAGGATGACGTGTAAATATTTTTCAAATCTTTTCTCAGATATGTTGAAGTAGAAGTGAATCACTTCATGAATATATTATGGTTAGCGCATAAAGAAATATCTTTTTAGTAATTTCGAAACTCGTTGTCTATTGTTCATCTTATTGACATACTTTTTTTTTAATCAGGAGATTGCACTTGAAACAGATTACAATGTTATATTGAATATGATCCAAAAATTATTTTGCATGTATTCCAAAAAATGATGAGGGAATCAAGGGATACTAAAAAATTTAAAATAAATAGAAGAATGATGAGGGATTAATGAAAATCTATTCTGATTTTTCAGCGATGTACTTTTGTTATGCTTGCATTCATGAGAGAAGCACCCCATGTAGTACCCCGTGTTTGAAATGAGACATCACTCATCATATGGAGTCTGTCGAGACTAGAAAATATCACGAAGGATATATCTTCATGATACTTGTAAAAAAATCAATAAATCAAATTTTGACCAGAAACTGTGTTCTTAAACAACTCTTGTGATTATTAGAGTATTCTAAAAAATTTAGCCAAAAACAACGATTCCTTCTTGAGATATCAAATCTCCCAAAACATCGTAATATCCTATGAAAAAAGACAGACAATCTAGGTGTTGTGAAGATTTAATATGTCAAGAAGAAATCGCTCTTTTTGACTGAAACATTTAAGATACTCTAACGGTCTCAAGAGCTGTTTATGAGCAAAGTTTCAGATAAAAACTCGCTCGTTCGATTTTTTTATAAGTACCGTACCAAAGGTAAACAATGCAGCGGAACGATCATAACTCCAGGAGAATAACACACGACAGCCTGGCGTGCTACTATTGTCAATTCGCACAAAAAAATATTTCGAGAGGTGAAATACCTGTTGAAACAAGCAATGTCAAGGTGATATCGTATTAAGACCCACAAACAAGGACTACCGTTATGTAAATTGCATTTTAGCATAATGATATTCGGCGATTGTCGCCTCACCTTCATTAAAAATGCTATACAGATCATTTTCGTGCATCCAACTTGAATAATCATTGCGCACCACCATCGCATGATTCAAATCCATAAAATTATTATTTATGAAACGTAGCCACTGAAACTATGCACTGACAATATAATATGACATAGTTTATATAAATAGATAAACGCAAACAGGTTAAATAAAAGTTTGTAAAAGGAAGAAAATTTAAATATTTTATGCTTGATTTGATTGTATGATTATGTCCTGTTTAATTGAAATCGAAGAGACTATTTTTAAAAATATCAGAGTTCTTTGGTCTCAAACTCAAATTGAAAATTTGATATTTTTTTTACTTTTTTCTATATTTCATCTACAACAAAATATATTTATTACATATAATATTCGTCAGCCGACAGAGCGAAAAAAGCATAGCGTTTTAATCGAATCAATATCAAATGCACTACGCGTGACGACTTCTTAGAAAATTAAATGGGCCGAGATTTTCTTTAATATTAGAAGATAGAAAAAAAAATTCTCTATCAAACTGTACTTTTACTTCTTTCTAAAAAAGTGATTGTAACCGAGACGTAATCGATACAATCTGGTCAAGAGAAACAAAGATAGCCTATAATGGCTTCAGCATGGAATAGTAACAAGGTTCCGAATAGCAAGTGTACGTTGCAGAATCAACATGTACGAAACCCTTGCTAAATCCAATTTACACGCTATTTTACACGCTGCTGGCAAAGGTAACATGTACGCAATACACTCTGTCTATGAAATTAACACTTTGTTCTTTGCCGAAAAATTTTTTTTGTTGATGAATTAATATTAATATGAGTGAACGGTAAAATGTACAACACGATCTCTTCTGACCAATTTTACTATCGACTAATCCTTTTGTTTATTCAATCTTACGCATTTGTTTTACACTTCTGATCAGACATTAATATGAACACGTTTATTTTTCTAGATTATTTGATAAACTTCGATTTCTACACTGTGGTACCCTTTGCTTACGAAAGTTAAATGTACACGTACCCTTTGCTAGGTCAAACAAAGTGTACGAAAACATTTTGATTCCGAAATCCATTTGGAACCTTGCTATAGGATGAAACACATCAGAAAAAATAAATCGTCTGAAAAAATGATTTAAGTTGGAATAAACCAATCACGTTGATTAATTCATTTTATTTTTTCAATCTGTTTTGGAGGAAATAGAAAAATACGTTATTGTCTGTATGCACGATATCGGTCAAATAGAACCAATGATAGTATGCATATAGATATTGACCTTCATAAGTTGACAAGAATAGATAAATGAACATAAACATGGAATATTCATGCGTTGGATTTAACGATTTACCTGATGAAATTCTGATGATTATTTTCAAAAAAATAAACAATCTTGAAGTACTTTATTCTTTACAAGGTGTTAATCAACGATTAAATAAAATTGTTCAAGATTCGACTTTTACAAGTCGTTTGACTTTTGTCAAAAGATGCTCAGATAATTTTATCGATCTATTTCATTGTAATATGATGCTTAATCGATTTTGTTTACAAATTTTACCTGAAATTCATGATAAAATCAAATGGCTTGATCTTGAATCATCATCTATGAAGAATGTTTTATGTGCTGCTGATTATCCTAATTTGTATGGTCTTGGCCTTTATAATATTAATGAAGAGTCAGTTCGATGTCTTTTTACTGGTAAGAAATTTCAATTGAATTATTTTTATTCTAAATAAATAAAAGATTTCTCAAACTTATTCTTACAAATGATTAAATCGTTTGAATGAATATACTTAGGGTCATCGAAAAGTAGTGGCGGAGGTACTTTTTTTTCTTATAGAAAGCTTGAAAAAATATTCTTTTTTTATAAATTGATAGAGCATCTTTCGCTCTATTTTTCTATGCTATTTGATTACTAGTCAACTAATATCATAATAATAAAATTTTGATAAGAACTATTTTTGTTCAAAAACTAGCTGGTAGCATTAGGTCATAACGGATGGCACACTTTTGCATTTCACTTTATGATCAGTTAATGCGTTGTATTAAAAAAACCAAAATATACAAGTACAAGATACAGCGTGAAAAGCAGTACAATTTACAAAGAACAATTATAAAAAGATGAGATAGGAAAAAATGAAGTCGTCTTTTACCAAAAAAAAATCTTTTTTCGCAGCGTCGAAATTTGCACGCTCAGAGTCTTGTTCATTTTGAAAACAAAAAAGTATAACTAGAAAATAAGTGATCTTATGTAAATTTTAGAGCTTTTCACGCTGCATCTTGTACTTGTATATTTTGGTTTTGTAATAGAATACATTAAGTGATGATACAATGAAATATAAAAGTGCCTCATTTTTTTATGTCACATCCATTATGATCTAATATGCTACTAGCTAGTTTTCAACAAAAACAGTTCTGATCGAAATTTCATTATTATGATATTAGTTGAATAGTAATCAAATAGGATAGAAAAGAGAGCGAAAGATGCTCTATCTGTTTATAAAAAAAAGAAAATTTTTCAAGCTTTCTATAAGAAAAAAAAACAGTATCTCCGCTACTACTTTTGGATAACCCTCGAATATTAATATTATTTTCATAGATTTTTTTCTTATTAATATTGTAATTTATGTTTAGATGAAACTCTTTCATCTGGTATATTTAAAAATCAGATTAGAACACTTTTTCTTACAATTGATAATAATAATGATTATTATGAAGAAATGGTATTGTCAGCAACAAGCATAGTTAATTACATTTTGAATGTTTGCACTAATCTAATCTGTTTAATATTATATGAATCATTGTATAAAAATCGTGTTCGATTATTGTTGGATGATGAATTTCTTCCTACTTTTCGTTCTTCAACTCTTTTAAAATTGAATATCAGAGTACAATGTTTTGATGATTGTCTTCATCTTCTCGATGGTCGATTTAATCAACTTCATACGCTCTGTGTTGATTTAGTTCATATTCATCATCCACAAGAAATTATAAATCAAGTTAGTTTTATAAGAAAAATCTTTATATTGTTAAATAACAAAAGAAGTGTTATTTTTTAGGGTGATTTACCAAACCTAAAGTGTTTTTCTCTATCCTGTTATTTAGCAACAAGTTATTACAATGCATTGATCCTACCACTTCTATATCGAATGTCAAATCTAGAACAACTCGGTTTGTATATTGAAGTTACTATTAATACAGCATTTATTGATGGAAATCATTTAAAGAGAGATATTATTAATCGTATGTCACGATTAAAGCAATTTACATTTTATATTCATTCATTTATGATTAATTGTAATCAATTGGATTTTCCATCAACAGAAGATATTCAACGCACATTCATTGACTTTCCAAATAATAATATAATTTCTTATGTTGATTATTTTCCAGAAGCAAAAGAAAGTCAATGTCATATTTACTCTTATCCATCTTTTATGCCATATTACTACAATATTACAAATAATTTTCCAGGTGGATTATACAAATATGTTCGTGCGATATCATTATTTGATGAATATCCTTTTGAACATGAATTTTTTCTTCAAATTCAAAAATCATTTCCATTTATAGAAGAATTATCTGTGATTAATTATAAATCACAAAATGAAAAACAATCTTATGAATCAAACAATGACTGTCAAAATTTATCTCTTATTGAATATTCCTTTCTTAATGAACTTGCTATTGTCAAGGGTCATGATGATTATATAGAACAATTTCTATTTAATACTAAAACATATTTACAAAATAATGTTCTTCTTCATATCAATTATGAATCTTTGCAACGAGTAACACACAATTTCACAAGAGAAAATACACGAATTAACTGTGCCAAAATAAATAAACTACAATTATATGGTGAAGCAACATGTCCAAATTCTTCTTTACAAGAATATTTTCCTTATGCAAAAATATCTTATCTAAGAAGATTTTGAAAGACAACAAATAAAGTATTTTAATTAAAGACAAATAGAACTAGACCTCCACCCGGCCTGAGGCCGGCTAGAAAAGTCGGCTGACTGCAGGGCCCGAAAAATATCGAAGAATAATTCTATACGACATCTACCATTTCTAAACCTAACGCTCCTCAAAGTTTTTAAATGTTTGACAACAATATTTAGATAAATACAATTTGTATAAAATGATGAATAGCTATTAGACTGAAAGATGAAATTTTTTTTGTATGATGTCAGAGAAAAGAACAATTAAATTGATATAGATACACATGTGTCTGGTGTTGCAAATGATTTTAACATAATGAATTTGGACCGAAGTCAGAACAGATATTTTCTGTGTTTAAATCATTCACTCCACTAGGTAATATGCTCTTGGCAAAACATTATCATCTATTTTGTCTGATTTACGCACGCCATAGAACGTTTTATCTAAACGTACTAGACTCTTCCATGGATGAATTTAAGTTATACTATATGATAATTAAAGTGTATATGCACATAAGATCTGAGTAATGAATGGTCCTTTAAAACTGAGTCACGTATAACCATATAAGGAAACTATCAGCTGTTAATTATGGAAAATGATACTCAGAAGCTGAGAACGAGTGGCTGACTTAAATCGTGACTCATGCGTAATTATCATTCTTTTCGTTATATTTCTATCTCCCGTTTGGAGTCGAATTTTGAAAAACGGCTTGCAGATGTGCACTCGTCACGGTCTCACGATTTCGGCAATCTTTTTCTCAGTTTGAAATGATCATTAGTTACAGAGAACGAGTGGCTGACTTAAATCGTGACTCATGCGTCGAGAACAAGGAGAAGAAGAAGAAGAAGAAGACTAGACCTCTAGCCGGCCCAAGGCCGGCTAGAAAAGTCGGCTGACTGCAGAGCCCGAAAAATATCAAAACCTGGTCCTATACGACATCTACTATTTCTATACCCAAGAGTTGTGTAGAGGAAATCATAATGAATCTGAATCGTAGATTTCCATATAAGGAAGCTCTCAGCTGTTCATTATCGCTCATCGTCTCATCTGTCTAAACCATGAAGAGATTTTTTTAAATGCTTGAGACTTCTTCGTGGATGAATTTCAGCTATGCAAAACGATAATTAAAGTATATATGCACATAAGATCTAAAATATGAATGGTCTTTTAAGACTAAATCACGCATACCCATATAAGGAAATTATCAGCTGTTAATTATTCATTTTCACCATTCGTATATCTTCCGAACGCTGCCAAATTTCGAAAAACGGATTTCAGATGTGCACTCGTCACGTTCTCAGGATCTCGCCAAACTTTTTTTCGACTGAAAATGATGCTCAGAAGCTGAGAACGAGTGGCTGACTTGAATCGTGACTCATGCGTCGAGAACAAGGAGAAGAAGAAGAAGAAGAAGAAGAAGAATTTACCATGGCAACTAAGCGAGTGAAAAGCAATAAGTCGGCTACTGCACTT